>JASCZW010008329.1:0-52224 GCA_034211315.2 Aedes japonicus | reverse complement strand
GTCGCAAAACGTAAACAATGGCTTTCCTGGCAAATTTCTTGAAAATGCAAATTCTCTCAATTAAACTACAACTTCTATTGTAAAGGGATCCCGCTTCTGTACAATCATCTGGTAACTATGATTAAGTTAGCATTCTCGAGAAATTTTCATTTCTCAATTCCAGATCAATGGCACCGATTACAAAAAAGGCTTGTTGTCTGGTCGATGAGATGGAGCATCGGTAATGATGGTTCTGACCGATCCGTCAAAGAAGCTGAAACGTGTCAGTTCTCATTTGATAATTATCAAATGTACTTGCCACTTTTGGCTCTTTATGCAAGCTACACATGCAAAACGCTGCCACTAGAACAGTTGATGCAAGATATTTATAGTTACTTATCATGGCAACCTCGAATGATCCAAGGGATTCCAGATGATGCAAAATATCTTAGATTTGAAGCATCGTTCTCATCGATCTGCCACCAGATGGCTATCGTTCTAGTCAGTTGTCAACAGGAACTGTATCGTGTGTTGAACCCAAGCAAGCTGCACACTTTGAAGGAGTTCAATTAAATTTCTAAACAATATCCGTACTTTTACAAAAAATATGGATACAGCCCATCGAAGATCATGCGACTTGGAAACTTGTTGGAGAAAACTGCTGTGTTTCAAACAAGCAGATGGGAAGCTGGCTTTTATCTTGCTTAGGAAGTTCATTGCAAACTTTCTACAATCTGAATAAGACCATCTAAATTAGAATGTTTGAAGCAAGGCTCTAGCCAAGATTTTCTGCTGTTAAACACAGATAAAAAAGATTTTTTGGTGAAAATTAAAGATGGGAACGAAAAATATTGTGGCAACTCTGGTCGCTACAAACTTACACGAATGAGCCTCATGCAAAAAAAACCGCAGTAGAAACTACTATTTCGATGATTAAATTGAGCGCAAACACCAACAATTTTCACCTGACTATAAATGCGTTTGATTTTACCATGCCTGCGATTGAAGTCAACCATAGTAGGGTTGATATCAACATCAGGTCTGTCAAATATACCACAAACGTTGAAGGTTTGAAAATAAACGTAGTCAGTTTGAATTAAATTTCATGGTAGTTTTAAAGATAGGCATATTCGGGTAAGGTGGTAGTTTCTACTACCAGATTTTTACTGCGCTGGATATTTATAGAAGGTAAATCAATTGACACACTCTAAAATTTCACAGATCGTTATAGATGAACATGCTAAGAAAGGAATACCTACACACTTAGAAGATTTTACAGTATTCGGTAATTTTTTACCGAACTTTCAACAGCTGAACGTTCGGTAATTCGATTTACCGGATTTCGGTGAAATTTTACAGTATTCCGGTACAAAAATTACCGGAGCTTGTCAAATTTTACCGAAGTCCGTTAAATCGGATTACCGAACTGTTCAGCTGTTGAAAGTTCGGTAAAAAGTTACCGAATACTGTAAAATTTTCTAAGTGTGTAGAGCTCGATTATAATAACACACAATCTTAATTATGAACAATCGTGAACATAAATTCCCGGGTTTTTCCCGGTTTTTTAGAATTCCCGGTTAATTCCCGGATTCCCCGGTTCTGTGGCCACCCTGAACAGAGTGTCGCATTTAGTGCGCTGTGTAGCACACCAGATGCGCTATTCAGCTCACTACACACTTAGAAAATTTTACAGTATTCGGTAATTTTTACCGAACTTTCAACAGCTGAACAGTTCGGTAATCCGATTTACCGGATTTCAGTAAAATTTTACAGTATTCCGGTAAAAAATTACCGGAACTTGTCAAATTTTACCGAAATCCGTTAAATCGGATAACCGAACTGTTCAGCTGTTAAAAGTTCGGTAAAAATTGCCGAATACTGGAAAATTTTCTAAGTGTGTAGATGCGCCACAATTCAATCGTACAGGAAAAGAGTAAAATCGTTTGGCGCTAGTGGGTTTTTCCGTTTTTCAGTTGCGACGATAATATTTATGGGTAATTCAGGTTATTTTAGCATACCGTGTAGGGTTGCATACAAGTTGTGCTCAAATTTCATGCCGCATGCATAAAATGCACTGTCTGTTTATGTAAACTAAAATATTGTTTGATTTCTAGTAAAGGGAATCTAATTTAATTCAACAAAAACCGCTTCACGATACATACACAGAGTCTTACTACAAAAATAAAATAAGTCGATCCTTTCCTAATGAACGCCAATCCGGAACCGAGACATCGTGAACTGCTACGAACGGAAACCCGTTGGGACAGACAGCGACAGCGGAAAGCCGAACTAGACGTCAACCGTGCCGGTCTCGGAGAATTGCTCCAGGAAGTTCAGCAAATCGAAAATGTTTCCACTCAGGAAATCAAAGGCCTGGCGTCCAGGATCAAACGCCGCAAGCACGCTGATTCAAAGGACCTAATCAAACTCAGCTATGGATTCCAGCAGAGTGCGGAGAACATATCGGAATTTGTCAGGATAACCGGTGCTATCAATGTTCTAGTGAAGGAGTTTACCGGCCACGATACTGACATACAGCTTCTGGCAGGGGAGTGCCTGTGTAACTTGACCCTCGGCGATGATGTTTGCTGCGAGAAGGTGGCCACCTTTGCTGGAACGTATTTCATCACTCTGATGGAAAACGTGAATAACAGACGATTGAATGTAAGTACCGATGAGGTGGAACATTTTACTTGAGGCCAAAACCATTCGTTTCCTTCTCAGCATCTCTGTGTGTGGACGATACAGAATATCATCTCATCCGGGAAGAAATCTATGCAGGTTTTGCATTCGCAAGGAGCTACGGCTTCTCTGATTCATCTATTAGAAGTAACTGAAGACAACGAATTACTCGAGGAAATCCTCGTGACTATTAGTTTGATATTGGATTACGACGATCAATTTATAAGGTAAGAGTAGGAATGTCGCCCGATTTGCAATAATTTTGATATTAATTTTGATTTCAGCAAGGAACAAATAATGACGAACCTCATACCTCTAACGATCACGAAACCGCCTGAAACAGGAACTTTGAAGTTGTTCTACCGATGTCTCATGCTCACAAATTTCGAAACGCTGGATCCATCAACAGCCCCTCAGATAATTGAGCGCTGTGTGGAATTTTGGGCATCCAATTTCGATAGCCATATCGGTGTACTGCTAAGCATCCGAATTCTAGCCAACCTGATAGCCAATAACGATAGTAATTCCGAATTACTACTGCATAAATGCCAGTTGCAAAATTTTAGGTTTAGTCACATTTTCAATCTGTACGCCGGAAACGGTCACGTTGAATTGTGTAGAGAAATACTTTGGCTACTGGGGAACGCGTTCAAAACGATCCCCAATTCGGTGCAGGAAAAGTATTTACAGTATGATGACTTCGTGCATGGGGTTACAGTTCCTAAAGCACTTTTGTGTTAATAAAAAGGGAAGAATTCAAGACGGGGGCGAAATAAGAGCGAATCTGGGCAGTCATCTTTCGTCCTGAGGGGATAAAATGCATTCGAACCTGCTTCTTGAAAACTTATTTTATAAGAGAGGAAGTCGATGAAGAGAAATCGGTGATTTATGATGTGCATTTATTATAGCTCTGTATTGAGTTTATTGTTTATTTTGTTTAGTGAAATGCATGAATTCAATAAAAAAAAAAGCTGTTTTGTTTATTTATTTAAGTAAAAGAGATGTTGCGTTGCGATGAAAAACAGGAGGATTCCACTAGTAAAGTCATAGCCTGAGCATTGTCCACTGCCAATCACACGATAAGAATAATTCTCGGGTTTTTTTTTCATTAGGGCGAATCTAACATTGAGAAATTTTCTCGGTCTCGCTCTCTTTCATTTATTACAGCGCCGTATTAAAATTTCGAGGAAATCCTTAAGTACAGATCTCGACTAATTCATGTTAAGGGCCTCAAAGCCATTTGTAAACAATGACTTTAAATGTCGATTTCTCTTTAGTCTTCCATAACTCTCGTGAAATGAAGGCAGCATCTGGTAGAAGAATGTTAGTTCTATCATATGGAGTAGCTGGATATAGTAGGATTCTCATGATTCGTGAGAGATTAACGTTTAAAGTCATTGTTTACAAATGGCTTTTAGGCCCTAATCATGAATTACTCGAGAGATCGAAAAACAGTGCTGGCTAGCACAGAATGTGTACGTGGCTTCGATCATACTTAAGGCCGAGCTACAATGGGGAGCGCAGCGGCGCGGTGCGGCAGTTTTCGACATAAAATATATGGGTTAACTGTCAGAAACTGCCGCACCGCGCCGCTGCGCTCCCCATTGTAGCTCGGCCTTTAGGCAACGGACTATTGACTGTTAAAATTGGTATAACGCAATCCAGCTGGTTTTCTCCCCAGTCTGGCGTGCCCCAAGAGAGCAATCTGGGTCCTCTACTATTCGTATTGTTTTTCAATGACGTCGTAAACGTTCTGGTAAGTGGTGGGTTGCTCATTTATGCTGATGACTTGAACGTCATCCAAGGAGAAGCTGATTTTAGACGACTTCAAGAGCTTATTGACCTTTTTGCTTCTTGGTGTAGCCACAACTTCCTTAAAGTGAGTGTCTCCCAATAATATCCAAAATAATATCGTTCCATAGAAAATTTTACAGTATTCGGTACGTTTCTACCGAACTTTCAACAGCTGAACAGTTCGGTAATCCGATTCACGGGTTTTGGTAAATTTTGACAAGTTCTGGTAATTTTTTTACCGGAATACTGTAAAATTTCAATACTGTAAATTTTTCTAAGTGTGTAGAATACCTGTTACGAGCTCGAGGCGTGCAGAGACCGACTTCTTTCTAGCAGCCCGCAAACTCTAGAATGTGTTTTTTTTTGCTTCTAGCTGCGGTGCAGCTTTAAGCTGGAAATTTAGTTTTTTATTACTTATGCTGGTACAAACTTATTCTTACTTACAAAAATCGGTTTTATTCCCAACGATCAATACCGGGTTACTCTTACTGATGACTACACACAATCCTAATGAGGTTCGTAGGATAATATTAGGCGTTTTGTTATAATTTCCAGGATTTTCTTTACTTACAAGAAGGTAGCAAATAATTCAATTTATAAATTCACGTCTGAGAATAATGAATGTGAACAACGTAGGTTTTCTAATAATTTTCTGAACTTTTTCAATGAATTTCAATAAGTAACATAATTTTTCACTCGTATTTGCTGAGGTTGGAATTCACAATGGCGATTGCTAGCAATTTTTTGTTCCGGAGACGTCTCGTCAGCTTGACAGCCCAGCAAGTTGCAAGGCCTGTTGAGTCGACAGGTGAGGCCATTTCAGCAGTCGATCTTCGAATCGGTATTCACCTCGGCAGTGTTGCCAAAACCAACAATACCTATTCAGTAGAACTACAAGATGCATGGGGAGCAACTGGAACGTGTGGATAAAATTAAGGACATTGGAGTGCTATTTGACGCGCAAATGACATTCAAGATGCATTATTCGGAAATAATTGACAAAGCCAACCGTCAGCTAGGCTTCATTCTAAAAACTGCTAATGACTTTGATGATCCCTTGTGCCTACGTGCTCTGTATTGCTCGGTCAATTCTGGAGTATGCATCAGTTGTTTGGTCCTCCTACGAAGTGGTGTGGATCACTATGATTGAATCTGTTCAGCGGAGGATTGTGAGGTCTGCTCTTAGAAATCTGCCCTGGCGTGACCCTTTAAATCTATACCCCCATCTGCGGATCGCTGTGCTTTGCTGGGCATTGAAACGCTTCAAAATCGCCGTTTGGTGGATCAAGCAGTATTTGGAGCAAAAATACTTCGTGCGGTATTCCACGTTGAATTGGGCACAAACATCATATTAGTTTGATTTGACTACCCACGATGGTTAAAACAAACTAAAGTTTTGAGTAATTGTTTCGGGAATTAAGCAGTTAAGTTCAACTAACATCCGTTTGAATTAACCATCATGTTGGTTGTTTCATTATGACAGCTACGAAAACAACCAGATTTGTTGGTTGATTCTACCAACGCTTACGGGTTGTTTCAAACAAATTTTAGTATGATTCAAACTGAGATGCTGCTTGAAACAAAAAAACAAAAACGGCTGAAACAACAAACATTTCCGTTTGCATTTGTTTTTCTGTAATTTCAATTTTATTTTAATAAAATTCTAACAAATATATAGAAGAGTGCAGATTTACAATTATATACTTCTCACAGAATAAGAGAGAGTAAATGAGAGCGTTTCTATAGAATACTATAGTATACTATTTTCAGTTTTTTTTTAAGTAAACATTTTGTTTGATGCAACGTTTTTAATAAATATATTTTATAATGATTTATGTACATATTACATTAACATTTACTAAATAATGATTACAGAACCCTTAAATATGTTTTTTTGTTTTTAATCTACAAGCATTGTTAACATATATGTATTTAACAAATTAAATTGTTGGTCAAGATACAATGTCGGAACTTGTGTGTGACGTAGAGAACGGGAATAAAAACAATCGTCGTCACTTCCATTTTACAGATCTGAACTGTACCGAGTGCATATGTATCGAGATATGTGTATCTCGGAGATGAAATATACAGCTTTCAAAATGTATACTTGTTCAAGTTTAGCTATCGTTCCAGAAACCGTATTTACTAATGCGGGATATTCAGGAATTTCACCGCAAACAGTAATATTGTCGAAAACACATAAACGCTGTAGCCTTGCTCAACTTTTTTTTTCGCAAATATGTCTCCTTAACCCACCAATCATCACCAACTACTAAGGTACAACAGTAATACTTGCATCTTACCTTAGAACAAGACTTTAATCATGCAGTGGGACTGGATGACGAGAAATGTAATATCCCAAAAATATAGTTTGTTTCAAACTAAATTTTTAGTTGTTTTTGCACCAAACAAAACATCAGTTTGATTTAAGCAACGCTTTGGTTGAATCAATTTAAAATTTTAATTTGATTCCCTGAGGCAACGCAACCTGTATTTTGGTAATAATAAACCCCTTTCAAGGTTTAGAACAACCATAATTTGTGTTGTATTGTGGTCATATCTTTAGGTAGAAACAACCAACCTGTCTGTTTGTTTTAAAACAAAATCTTTGGTTTAAAACAACAAAACGGATATTTACAACAACTATTTTTTTAGTTTGGATGTCAACAAACAAGTTTGTTGTTTCAAACGGGACTGTTTTTTCTCCGTGCTAACCGCATGAAACTAGAAAATGTTTGCGTTTACCAATCTTTTTTCTCAGTGTAGGGAGACGATGAATGGAAAAAAAACTATGCAAGAATCGTTGCATTTAATGTTCTACCGTTGCACTCTAGAGAAAATTTTCAATAGGTCGTAAGAACAATGTAAACAAAAATGTTTTTTCACGGAATGCTAGCTTGGATACCCAACTAACATTTTTAGTTGCCTAAGCCGAAGTAAAGAACTTATAAGCTGTTTTATAATTGTATAAAAGCAAGTGAAGCTGAATGAGCTATAAGCAGAATTAACAAATCGATACAGTTCTTATGCTTAATGTAACACAGCTTTAACACAATATTTAGCTTTAGGTTGCATACTTTGAAAAGAAAGCTCTTATGCGAACAATGTTCGTCTGCATTTACATAGCTTGATTATGTAGCTAAGAAATTAGTCGGATAAGCTTTTGAATTATCATTCTGTGTTCTCTTACACAGTATTATTTGTTGGCTTTGTAATAGCTTTGCAAAAGCCTTTATATTAGAAATACCTTAGCCGCTATACAGCTTAGTGATTATAGCTGTATTAAATGTTGTATAAGTACATTGAGCGAACAAATCGAGAAGATTTCATTCGAATATCGTATGGAAATTTGCCAGAAGACATTTTTGCAAATTTTATACGATTCCCTTATGGAGAGAAATCATATGACGATCGTATGAATATTTTCCTCACATGAAAAAAAAAAGTTACAATTGGGATGCGAACCATGAACCTCGGCATCCAGAGCCGAGCCACAATCTCACGAGACTATACACGCTTGATAAGTGATGTCAATTGAAAGTGTAGAAGAGGCATGCTTTTATCGACCAATGCAACAATAATCTTTTAATACGATCTCTTATGGCTTTGTGGTTAATAGTTCCGATCGTAGGGATAATTTCCTGAGTCTAGTTGCTGCACAGAATATGCAGCATATATGCAGTTACTCATATGGAGTTCTTGAGCTTGAGCTCTTGAGTTGAGTCTGACCTATCAAACGAAATGAGAAGAATACCGTCCATTTAATCGAGCAGAGCATTTATTTTGAAGGATGTTTAAAAAAATTAAGAAAAGCGGTACTTACTATTGAAAACGAAATCTGAGAAAGTATGAAGCTTATTTGAGGAATTCATATTCGGAGATTCGCGCAATTGACAGTGCTGTCGAAAATTGCTTTCAAATAAACAATATAAATTCCACTGAGCAGAAGATCAGGTGTTCAATTCCCGGTCTTGATGGATTTTTTTTAATCACGGGGTATTCATTAATATAGCAATGATAAATATAGCAATCTCTAACAGTTATAAATGAAATTGCTATTAATATAGTTTAAAAAAATATAACAAATGAATCCAAGTGCGGCAAGATAACAACGTAAATTGGATGGTGATCATGTTTAAATTATAAGAATCTCGGTAACACTGATTTTCAAAACAGTATAAATCTGTTCGGAAAGAACTTCAGCAATTATTGTTGTTCAGCATTATTAGAACTAAAATATGGTTTGAACACTTTGAATACGGGTACTGGAATTCCTCACAGCTGATATGGATCTGAGGATACAGTCACCGTTCTTATGATGAAGGTGCAGAGTTCGAATCTGGTAAGTACACGGGTAAGTGATATATAAATATATACTATATATATAAAAATTATAATACAATGTTCATTAAGTTAAATGTAAATTACGCATTACAACACTGGCGTAAAAAACCTATCGAAACTCATAAAATTTGCCTTATGAAACTTCATTAGGCCACTGTATTTTCATTTCATACGGCCCTCATAACATCCATGTGTTCAACTATGGTTCTCTTAGTTTATAGTCATGGTTATCTCAAGGCATTCTTATCATTTTCATTAAACTGCCTTATGAAGTTCATGACTGTTGTCTGTGCATAATAATCATAAGGTATATGTATGAAATGGCAAAACCCGAGCGGCAAGTTATTGTTTTGGTACGCTTGGTAAATCCTGAAGATCCTGATGTTTTCGAGCTGATATAATTCTTACAGACGATAAAGAAACAATTCGATGACGTGAACCAATCACTGGAAACCCTAAATTAGGTAATATATTAAATGTATTACAATCGCCTTACTTGGACGTGCTAATTCAAAGCCTCCAGGGATTGATCCGACTTGTGTATGCATGGGATGTGCGTGAAAAGATAAACGCGCATCTTAATGCATGTTGTTTTTCATTCATTTTTTCGCATTAATTTTCCCATTTCAGTCGGTAGTTTAATATTGACCGGCAATATCATGCACACATCCGGCTCCACTGATACGTTGAAGGGTGTCCTCATCTCGGTTCTCCTGACTTATGCCAACTGCATCGGAACCATAAAGAACTTTTGTGACATCTTTAAAATCTGCCTGGACCACCTGCTGATCAGATTCGTGCCCTGGAACCTGTCATCGTATTGTTGGCTTAGAGTGTGATCGGTTTCCCAATCAAATATTCACCGCACCGCACAAAACACCATCGTAAAACAGGTAAAGTCCCAATATTTTGCCATTGTATCGCATACTTTATTTCAATCTTTCAATATTCCTCAACAGCATTTTCTTCAAGAACGTTTTCAATTGCTGGGATGTTGTATTCGCGGAATTATGCACGGTAATGCTCCATTTGTGGCTGACACTCACGCCACGCATGTTCAACTTTTGCGTTGAAATAAGCAAAGGCTGCAGACAAAAGACGACCGCCATAACGCTGTAATGAAAAGTAAGCCTGTAATATCGTTATTTATTGAAACCGTGTTTATATTAGAATGACAACCTTTTTTCAGAATGACTCATAGATTACAATGAAGGATCACCATCGCCACCGTCAAACCCTATCCACAAGGGAAGATCATCGTGAGAGTAGTGACCGCAATACCGAGGAGGACTATTTAAAAGAGGGCGGTTAATTGTGGTTACGAACAGGTGGTTCCGTCCAAGGTTATCGGTAACCCTGTTCAATTCGCATTTGAATAATTTTAAATGAAGAATAAAATCAATGTTTTTCATACTGAGTTGCATTGTAGTTTTTCATGGATGGAAATTCCAGTAGAATGTAATGAAAACTATTATGAAGTATTTAAATTAACAAATTAATTAGCCATTTAACGCATATGTGTACCATAGAACCACCACATAAATTTCATAAGGTTGTAAAATGAAACTCATACGGTTGCAATAAGTAAACCATCAGGAGTGGTTATAACAACAATTTTAGAAATTCATAAGGTAAAGTTATGAAATTCAAACCGTTTTCTTGTGGCTAATTTTCATAAGGATATTTAATGAACTTTAAAAGGTTTTTTGCACTAGTGAACGATAAAACAGCACCATTGCCTTAATACCGTCCACGAGTATTGTAAAAAGTGTTTGACATACATATTTTTTCGATTGCTGTATAGTGACTATGTTTAAGCGTTTATGTCAACGTGTTAATAAGACTAGCAATAAAAAGCTGTTTGCCACAGTTCTAAAAATAAAAATTGACAGTTACGTAATAAGTTGTATAATTTTTGGATAAAAGCTTCCTAGGCTATAAACCGATTACATATTCTGCTTGACAGTTTTTTTCATTTTCATGAAGCTGGGTAGATTCGCCAGATTTGCTTGTGAAAATATTGGCTGAGCGCTTGTGCAACCACTACTTAACCATTACTCAGTTTAAAGTTGTATACGTTTTGCCTATGAAGCGTTTATCTAATTAAAAATGTTACTTGGGTACAGCATCAATATGAATTATACACAACATAATATGAATTGCCAACGAATTTCTGCTATATATCATTTAACAACATTCGTCGCTTTGTCAGTTTGAATTAAGTCGACAAAGATTTTTCATTAGGGGTTAACTGACAAACGTAAACGATGGTTTCTTCCGTCAATTTCTCGTGACACTAAGCCTAACCATGTAAGCATCCAATTCTATCGGATAGGTAAACTCTTCCTCTTCAAAATGATCGTGGTGAATTGATTAGGCAATTGTCAATGACGAGAAATTCGTGGAAAAAGTCATTATTTACGTTTATCAGGCCCTAATGCAAAACCTTTGTCGATTACATCAAGGCAACCTAACATTACACAAACGATGGAATGATCTATGTGCATTTGATTCTGTGTAATATTCAACAACTTTTTTTTGCTATGTAGAACATGGAAAGAGATTTTTTGTTCATTCAGCATATTTTTCGAAGCATTTGTTTCTCTATCTCATAAAAATGAAATACAGTTTTATGTCTCTGAAAATCAAGCACCATTTCTAAAGAATTTTGATGTTTGTGACCAAAGTTCATCCCGGTTTCTTTTTTCAGCCCAGAGTTTTTGTTTTTAAAAAGAAATTTGAATTATTTCATACATAGAAATTTAATGAAACTAACACAAGGTTGATGATGTTGTTTGAGAAGGAAATAATTTCTCATCACCATGAGGCTCTAGGAGTAGACAGCATTTTTTTGCTAGAACAAAGTTGTGAAGAGAAAGTATTGATAGTTCCGTTAGCGCACGGTAGGCTGTGAAAATTGAATAGAAGTAGTTTTTGAAATTGAGCGGAGGGCATTGTGAGGTAGTATTTCGAAACAAGCACACAATCTTTTGCCGGGGATGCTTGGCATGCGGAGTAGGTCAAGGCAGGAACGAATGTACCACCTTGACTGGCAAAAGAATGTGCGCTTGATCGTGCTCTATACTACCGATAGCTTAAATGGTTCTAACGAACTGTCTATTCACACTCCCAAATCCCCTACATGGGAGAGAAACTATCTCACGCTCATTTGGGTTTATTTTTGGCATACGACTTCTGCTTTACCGAACATCCACTCGTCGTCTATGACTTATAGACCTCGGAGGGGAAAGGCGGAAAGCGTTGTATGTACTGATCCCCACCAATACAGTTAATGGAAAACCACATTACAATCTTTCTACACTGATATGGTCTTTCTTTGTATTCTCCCATACGCGGAGTAACGATCTATGATGATGTTGTTTGAGAAAGAAATAATTTCTCATCACCATAAAGCTCTACACTGACGAAAAAAACCTTAAGAAGTTCATTCAAAAACCTTATGAAATTTAGCCACAAGGAATCGGTTTGAATTTCATACGTTAACCTTATGAATGCGAATGCGATGTTTTTTGTCTTCATTACCAATTATGTTTTAGATATGATAACTATATGAGTTTCATAACACAGCCTTATGAAATGCATTATTGTTTATAATGATAACTGAACGTGTCCGCTATGGATTTTTAAATACAGTTTTCACTTTCATGTATAGTAGTTTTAGGAGGATGGGTTTATTTTTTAGAAGAAATAAATTAATGAGATTAAAAACATCTTTATTGTAAATAAAAGATTCCCACAGCATCTAACACATAAATTTACTCCACTCCGATAACTTTTGACGGAAATCGGATACATCTCGTGCAGTGAATGCATTGGTTCATGATGGTCTTAACCAACGGGTCAATGTCGATATCGGTGAACCGTGAACGATCCGACCCGAAAACCATAGCCTGGTCCTGCAGATCGCATTCACTACCCTGGTCGCAAATCGGACAATCCAACGGGTGACTCATGAGCAAGAACTCCATCACACCTACGCGAGCCTTGCGGGTGATTTCCGAATTGGTCTTGATACGCAGCTACCGGCTTGGGAGACTTTTCCACTTCCACCAAGCACATACGACAGTTACCGGTTGTGATCAATCGCTCGAAATAGCAGAAGCGAGGAATCTCAACGCCCACCAATGCAGCAGCCTACAAATAAAAAATAAAAACAATTATTACATTTAATGGCGAAATCCAAACCCCCTATCCTAAACATCTTCACCTGCAGCCCCGTTTTCTCGGATCGACCATTACCGACACATCATCTCCAAGCGCCAGTGCCCTGGTCAACGGCGCACGAAGCAACTTGCCTAGCAGTTAGTCGTGTTCAATTTGGATCTGCAAAACAAAACAAATAATACCGTCTGTTATCGATCGTAGCGGTAGAGCCAAATTTCCGTAGCAGCATTTAAACGTGTAATGAAAAACGCCTCTTTAAAATCGGAATGAAAAATGAATCAACTTTGGAGTATTTTAACGGCACAGCAAAAGCATTGTCAAGAAGCAATATGGGCTTTCTTGTTTAAATTTTATGTTATTTTCTTCATTTAAAATACGCTTACCTCGTATGCAAGATTATATTTTAAAGAGCACGCACTCCACAACATTTCTTGATTCGCCATTGTTGTTGATTTATTAAAATGCCTTATGGTTTTTTCATCAACAGAATGAATATGGAAATCATAAGGTAATTTTATGGATACACAGAAAAATCAAGATACACAGAAAAATCATTATGAGTGAGTAAGAAAGTCGTAAGAGTCCTTATGAATAACATAATAATCGTATGAAGTCTAAAAAACCTGCATTTGTGATACTTCATAAGGCGTAATTTATGATTATCAATAGTTTTTTTCAATCAGTGTAGGAGTAGACAACACTTTTTTTTTTGCTTGAGCAAAGTTGTGAAGAGAAAGTATTGATAGTTCCGTTAGCGCACGGTAGGCTGTGAAAATTAAATAGAAGTAGTTTTTGAAATTGAGCGGAGGGCATTGTGAGGTAGTATTTCGAAACACAAGGTTGTTCATTGCTTGCTTGTTGAGATTTATGTATCTGAAATCGGCGGGGTCTTGACGGACAGCCATTGTCCTGTAGCCAACATCTTTAACATCCAAACGTCAAAAGATTCATTGTTTGTATACAATGCGGTCGTACCCGTAGTAACAAACGTCAAACGGACCTTCTTCAAATATGGCCCGCGATATGTTGAATACTGTCAAACGCAAGTAAATGGGACACTGAGAATATTTTACTGATAGATTCTATGTGTCCACACATAGATTTTTGCAATCTTCTTTGTTCAATGAAATCTATGTGCAGAACACATAGTTCTTTTGGTTCCATCTAAAATCTATGTGTGGCCGCACACTTGACACATAATTTTCATTTGACTTCTAAGGGGATTATGTTTATGTGTGGCAAATCAAATCTATTAGAATTACTTATGTATTTTTACCATGAATTATGTGCAGATTATTTTTCGTGTATGATATTGAACACTGATCCGTTTCTCCTTATGCTTTGTTCAGACTAAGGAGTTGTAACATAATACAAGGGTGTTATAAAAATTATCTACACGGAAAACGTCATCAAGAGAGTCTTGTATCATGTTACAACTTCGTAGTCTGAACAAGGCATTAGAGAAAACCACTCGGTCCTTGAGTCGGGCACCCCTGGAGTTTCGATTTTAACCAAGAATTCTCTTCTCACCCATCGAGAGTGTACTTCTGACAAGAAACCCCGATTGTCATTTCGACAGCTGATTTGACAGTTCTCGATTATGTATCGAGAAAACAACGAATGCTTTCTCAGTGCGATGCTCCACTACATGGATGCTGTTGCGAATTTTGTTAAATACATATAATAGGTAACAGACGACGCAGCAGTGCTCTCTCGAAAGAAAAACATTCACCGTGGCTGCATGAGAAAATATAGCAGCAGTTGTCTGGTTGGCGTTTAAATTTATAACAATATCCTATACGTACCATAAAGAACACAGTTCAGTACTAGTATTTCGTGACGGTAACGTCGTTAGTAGGTTTACGCTTCAACGATGAAGAATTTAGAAATGGCCTAAGAACTGATTGGAATTATAATACAAAGGCGATAAGAAAATGGTCAAGCCAACTCCGATGGAAGAAAAGCTCAAGTACTCGCTACTGCGAGACATGACCGACAGCCAGAGTATATGGACCAGGTAAGTGGATGTGAACTGTTCAGATCAGCCGATTTGTAAATTTTGTCTTTTTCGTTCAAGAAATGAAAAACGCACTTGGTTCCTCACGCTTCTGGCCGGAACATGTATGCTATACTCGACGCGAACGACGATGCCTCTACTGGTACCGGCTGTAGCATCCGAACGGAAGTGGAGCAAAACAGATTCTGGGACCGTGCTAAGTTCTTTTTTCTGGGGTTACACATTGACCCAAGTGCTCGGAGGATATTTAAGTGATAAATTCGGTGGACAGAAGGTAATATTACTGTCCGCCATCGGATGGTCTTTGATTACATTCTGGATGCCAAACATCATCACATCGGCATCGTACCTGTCGAGCTATTCAATTCCGTTCATCGTTGCCGTTCGGATCGCCAACGGAGCCTGCCAGGGAGTGCACTTTCCTAGCATGATCAGCATCACTAGTCAAAACCTAAGTGCGTCGGAGCGGACGAGTTTCTTCAGCATTCTGACGTCCGGATCGGCCCTGGGTACATTACTGACCGGCATTCTGGGGTCATTTATTTTGGACTACTTCGGTTGGCCGACCGTGTTCCGGGTGATCGGGTTTCTGGGACTCTCGTGGACGCTGTTCCTGCGCTACTACACGATGGCCACCGATCGCAGCAGGATCATCAACCTCTCCCAGCCAAGCAGAATATGCTCGAAACTAGGCCATTCGGAAACCGTCCCTTGGTTGAAGTTATTTGGTAGGACTTCCTTCTGGGCCTGCGTCCTGGCGCATGCATGCGAGATGAATTGTTTCTTCGTGCTGCTGTCCTGGCTGCCGACATATTTCCACGAAAACTTCCCCCATGCTAAGGTAGGAGGAGGAGACGCAGAATTTGAAAGCGAAATGGATTTCAGTTATATTTTTTCGTTTTAGGGCTGGGTGGTGAATATGATTCCATGGCTAGCACTGCCACCCGTTACCATACTGGGGAAAGCGTTCACCGAAGCACTGATCTCCCGGCAGTGGTCTCTTACGAAAATCCGGAAGCTGGTGCAGAGTTTCTGCTTCCTCGGCCAGAATGTGGCCCTGTTCACCATGTGTCACACGGAGCAGTTCAACATTGCCCTGGCGTGCATGTCAATTATAATCGGTGAGTGCTATTATAGATGAACGGGGGGATTTTTAAGATTCTGATACGAGAATGGATAGCGTAGGTTGCAGTGTGCTGGAGTTATCCTGCAAATATTAAACTCATATATGATAAAAAAAAACAAGTGACGGTGAAAAGGCATGGTTTAGCAAACCGTTTCTAAAGCTTTTGATAGAGTGTCTCACAACAAACTATTGAGAAAACTTTTAAACCAGTTTATATTTTCTCGGGAGGCAGTTTACCTTATTGATTCATACCTCTGTCATCGCACTCAACTGCCCTGGGATGCATAGTTGACGTAAGCGCCAAGACGACCAATATACACTTTTTGGCGCCGTTCTAAAATTTCGGAAATCGAAAGCGTTACGCAGGTATGGATATTTTAATCGAATATATCTCCTGCCTGGCCCACAGTCATTTTACGATATGTACTTCATTCGAAAGGTAGAACATCAAAGCTGAATCCATGTTGCTAACTTAATTCATTATACTTGTTCAAACTAATTAAAAACTGCTTACAAGAAAAAAATCTGAACGCACAAAGCTATTGGTCGAAAATGACATCATATTCGTGCCACGCTCTGGTTGGTTCATACTGCCACAGTAACCTTGCCAGCAATTATGAAACATGTGCGAACGACCGAAGATCAACCATCAGTTCTCGCTGTGCATCCGTAAACGACAGACGTGTTCGGCGAGCACGTGGGTAGAAAACGTCGCCCGTGAAAATAAGTGGCCAGAATCATCCCAAGTCACCTGCAGTTGGCCATCCGCAACGACGAGGAGCTGAAGAATCTTTTCTCCGGTTCGACCAATTCACAGAATGGTGTCCTGTCAAACGTCCTGCAGCCCAAGAAGACAAAAAAATTCAATCACGATCCATGTTCCCTCCGTAAACAACTTAAAACCGTCCTTTTCAGGACGATCAAATCAATTTACCGACTAAAGAGTATGTTTGATTGTAATTTCTCTTGCGCTCATTGAAATTTTCATTACCACGCACCGGTTGATCAGTGTAGCACACCTAGTAATGATCGTCCTTCCGTAGACGTATTGCAGTCAAATATCTCTGCTGCGTGCACTTCGTTACTCGATGGATTCAGTCTGCATGGTCTGTTTCAAGTTAACCACATTTACAATCAGAACGCTCGAATCCTGGATTTCGCTCTGGTTAATGACAAAACGCTTGCTGCATGCCAGATTGAAGAAGCTGTAGAACCGCTTTCTCTTCTTGATTCCAATCATCCCGCTTTTGTAGTAATGGTAACCCTTTCACAGCCAATTGTATTTGGAAGCATTCCGGATGACCGAGGGCTTGATTTTCGTCGTGCCGAATTTTGAGGGATTAATAGAAGCGCTTCGTGAAACTGACTGGCACATCCTGGAAACCACGGAAGACATTGATGTTGCTGTGGAATACTTCACTAACGTGTTGAAGACCTACTTGGTTGATTTTGTGCCATTGCGTAGGCCGTCTCCTAAGCCATCTTGGGGGAATGCACATTTACGATGGCTCAAACGCCTAAGATCGAGAGCACTACGAACCAGTCTCATTGCTCTTTCGCCAAGCATCATTTCGCACGTGCAAGTACTAATCACTCAGGAAAATCTTCGCCGACAGCCACGACATTTTTGGAAGTTTGTTATCACTAAACGGAAGGAGAATGGATTGCCCGTTGAGATGTTTCTGGCTAACGAGGTCGCCACATCCGCAGCGGAAAAGTGCAATTATTGGAAACTCACTTCAGACGTGCTTTTTCTGATTCTCCTTCGTCTATACATCAAATTGCAGACGCTTGTAGAGACACACCTAGGGACGTGTGCTTCCTAAATAGCTTTGAGATCACGACCCATCAAGTAAACGCTGCAATAAATAAATTGAAAGACTCTGCATCTAGTCCTGATGGCATACCGTCATGTATCCTTAAACAATGTAGCGGAGAGTTAATTTCCCCTCTCGTGAAACTGTTCAACATTTATTTTTTGGCAGCATGTATTTCCTGGAAGTTGGAAGACGTCAGTCATGTTCCCTGTGTTTAAAAAAGGAGATCGACGGAACATCGAGAATTTCAGAGGCATAACTTCGTTATGTGCTTGTTCAAAGGTTTTCGAGATCATAATGAACGAGGTACTTTTCAACTCGTGTAAGAATTACATCTCTACGGATCAGCATGGTTTCTTTCCCAAGAGATCAACCTCGACAAATCTCATACAGTTTGCCTCGTTTTGCATACGCAACATTGATGCTGGTGCACAGATCGACACTGCTTACACTGATTTCAAATCTGCTTTTGATATAGTTCACCATGGAATACTCCTTATACGCCTACGAAGAATTGGTATCTCTGCGGACCTTGTCAGCTGGTTTGAATCATACCTTAAAAAACGTAGACTCACCGTTAAAATAGGATCTGAATCATCGGAAGCATTCTCAAATTCATCCGGCGTACCACAAGGGAGCAATCTTGGCCCTTTCATCGCAAGCTCAATCCGATCACGCACAATTATGCAATGAACAGCCAGCCTCTCGAACGTGTTCATCAAGTTCGTGATCTTGGCGTCACCCTGGATTCGGCACTAACGTATCGATTGCATTACGACGATATTATCAGCAAAGCGAATCGACAGCTGGGTTTCATTTTTAAAATATCAAGTGAATTTAAAGACCCTCTCTGCCTTCGGTCTTTGTACTGTGCTCTGGTGCGATCGATTTTGGAATCCAATTCTGTTGTGTGGTGCCCATACCAGGCAACATGGACATCTAGGATCGAAGCAATTCAAAGAAGATTCTTGAGATATGCCCTGCGTCGCCTACCGTGGCGTGACCCGTTGAACCTTCCACGATACGAAGATAGATGCAGATTGCTGGGACTATAGACATTGGACCAAAGGCGAAATATTGCGCAAGCTGTTTTCGTTATCAATACACTAACAGGTGGAATTGACTCACCGGAGCTATTAAGTCAGCTCATCCTCTACGCTCCTGAACGAATGCTTCGCCAACGGGACTTCTTGCTGCTTGAACCCCGCAATTCATCATATGGACTTCATGACCCTATCCGCTTCATGTCAGCTAGGTTCAACGTTGTCTATTTTCTATTCGACTTCAACTATACTCTGGCAACATTCAAGCGCAGACTGACAGAATGGCACACTACGAGAAGGATAAATCAATGAACAAGTTTTTGTTCCTTCAATTGATTGACGACGAGGACTGCTCCGAATGGATGTTTCTTACTTTATACTTTGAGCATACTCTACGTTTGTAATCTTGTTTATTTTAATTATGTTTATGAATGTGCAACTAAGCAATGTTTTGTATTGTATTGTATTGTTTTGCAAAAGATATGGGGTTTTTACGCCAAATTAAAACGGCTTTTCCCCGTCATAAACAAATTCATTAAGACCACCTTAGGTCAGATGGAATATATATAATAATAAATAAATAATCACCTTAAAAAGCCGTGGTCAAGTTGTTGGCGGCGTCATCCGTCGTTCAAGTGATGGCTATGAAGTACGGGTTCGATTCCCGTTCCTGCCAATTGGAATTTTTCGCGAAACGTAAATGTTCATACTGGTCTACTGAGTGTTAGATTAAGTAGTTCGTGGTAATTCGCTCTATGTTCAATGTTCAGTCTGTACAATCTCGAGTTGATGTCGGTGTAAATGTCTATTTTTATCGTAGTCGCAGCCGAAGAAGACCGAAAGGAAAATTTCAATCGCGAACCATGTTCTCTCTGTAAACAACTATAATTCGTCCTTTTCAAGATGACCAAATCAATTTGCCAACAAAAGAAGAGTTTAATTGAAATTTCTTTTGAGCGGTTAGAAAATGTCAATACCACGCACCAGCTCAACATGGCGTTGCTTGAAGAGCCACGTCCTGGAGAAAATGGCCAAAATTTGGCTTAGTATCCATATATAAATCTCTATTCGCCATGTTAACACTAGCAAGCACGTTGGACATTCAATAAACGAAATAATTACAGTTAATTCGAGCCGAATTGCAAAACGACAAACCGATCATATGTACACATATTCAGTGTAGGGGGAAGGTTTTTTGTGGTTCCTAGTTGTACATAGTGGATTAGTTGTAGATAATAAATAAGGCTGGTTGCTGGAAGTTATCAAATGTGAGCTCTAATTTTTCTGGCCAATATTAGCTAACTCTAATTGTTTTGCAGTTTCAGAAGCAAATGTGTCCATATCTCAACTCTTATTGGATGGGGGACCCTAACTAGGGCCGTTTTTCTGTTGCCTGAGTTGAGAAGATACGAATAAAACCCCCGAAACCCCTGTCAACTTAGGCCCGTCCCCTTTTGTAAAATTTGATTCGCATTGCCTTCGTTGATACCACCCTTCCTGTCATGTAATAGTATAACAAGGCCGCCATAACACCACCCCGGCCTTCCTTAGGGCCAAAAGCTCTGCGTGTATGCGCGTAGGATTACAAAGCAAGACCATTCTGAAGGTGCCTGGGTTCGATTTCCGGTACGGTCCAGTAAATTTACAGGTAGGATTTTTTCTCGACTTCCCTAGGCATAGAGTATCGTTGTACCGGCAACACAATGATACGAATGCAGCTAAATGGCAGCTTTGGCATAGAAAACTCTCAGTGAACATATGTGGAAGATTTAGGCGATCGACAATTTTTCAGGCACAAGAAGGTATTTTGGTAGTATATAGCATCGGCCACGTCCTTTCGGCAAATGGTTATCCTTCACTCTATGTCCTACAAAAAAGGTATATTTTTAATACCCTTCCGATCTTAATTCAATTGATTAGCTACAGGTTCCAAATTGCATTACTTATTATACAGTCACCGCCAGAAAAAAGTGCCCACCTATCCCAGTTTCTCCTTTTTGTGCAGCAAACTGTAAAATAAGTGAAAGATTCTAAGTTTTGTTGTTTTGATGGCATATTTATTATTTTATTTTCTTGTCGGGTACATAAAAAAACACTTGTCCTGCAAATTCATTTTTTTTCTTCAAGAAAGAACAAAATATAGTAGAAATTATGCATGTCAAAATAAAGTGCCCACTTCTTATTTTCTTAAAAAAAAAAACAAGTTGTAGATCCAGTCTGTTGAGTAGTTGATGTGTCCTCCCCTGGTCTTCAACAGTTTTTGCAAACGTTTCGGCATACTCTCCACCAGATTCTTCAGGTGTTGTGGGTCAAGATCTTCCCAGGCGTTCTCAAGAGATTGAAAATAGTTATGTTTGTTGGTAACTCTTGTCTTATCAACTCGTGAATTCAAGATGGCCCACATATTCTCTATCGAGTTCAGATCTGGGCTCTGTGGGGGCCATTCCATAGGTTCAATACGGCAGAAACGGAAGAATGCCTTTGATTTCTTCGCGGTATGTTTTGGGTCATTATCTTGATGGAAAACAAATTTGTTTTCCAGCCCAGTTTTAACCAACGAAATCTACGGTCATAATACCATCGATTTTTACCAAAGCACCAACACCCGTCCAAGAAAGACACCCCCACACCATCAAGTTCCCTCCACCATGCTTAACTGTGCCCTGGATATGTCGATCATGAAGCGCCTCTCCAGGTTTACGCCATACACGAGCTCGTTTTTTGCTGTTGAACATCTAGAATTTGGACTCATCTGTCCACAAAACAGTCTTCCAATATTCTAAAAGTTTATCAGCATGTTCCCGAGCAAATTTGAGTTGTTTCGCTTTGTTGACTTTCCTATTAAAAGGCAACTTCTTACAAAACCTGCTCGTCATACCGTGTTCAGCGATCCTTCTGCCGAGAGTACTGTCCGAGATCGGTTGTTGAATCACTTCCTTGATCTCCCTGAGGGTAACCTTCGGACTTTTCTTAATTTCTCGAATGTGGGAATCTGTTCTACGTTTCCTTCCCCTTCCTGGGCGATCAGCTACTGAACCGTAGGTTTTGTACTTTGCGAAAAGTTTGGTAACCGCTGCTTTGCTGTATCCATACTTTTCACCAATCTTGCGATGCGATTCACCTTTCTCGATGTCACGAATAACACATTTTCGGATCTGCAAGGGAATAGTTTTGCTTGCCACCGTATTATCCATGGTTATTTAGATAACTCGCAAAATTGAATACTAGGGGCGTTTAGATGTAAAAATCACATACACATAATATATTTTCAATTGGGCACTTTATTATGACACACCAAATTTACACCACGTATGGTTCAGAAAATAATTTTGCAAAAATGTGTATTATCCATTGCAAAAATACACATGCATCTTGAAAATAATAATATTATCATGCTTAGAAAAATATATGAATACGATTTAATGAGTTTTTCAATTACTTGAAAGATGAAGCGTGTTCATGAGAAAAGTGGGCAAAATGAACTTCGAGCTGATTCCGTTTTCTTCAATGCATTTAATAAACCAACAAAAACGACTTAAGTATTCATCATACTATATATTTCAGTTTATGTTTGTATCGAGTTACTTATCAACCATTATTAACCACTTATTAACCACTAATACTCTCTTACTCTTCACATGCTTCATTATTGTTTTCAAACAGTTTAATCCAGTATTCGCGTTTCTCCCCCGGCATCAAAGGCAAAAGCTTTTTGATGTTAGAAGACTTCCTAGATTTTCCTATCCCACTGGCTTCTTTCTGGTATTGTAACTGCTCGGTCAAATTGAAATACAGTTTTTCAACATCTTTCACCTGTTTCTTTGTCGGTAGTCGAAATGTCTTCATATCTTCGTTATAGTTGTACGAGTACTGAATATCATATGTTTCTCTGGAGAAGATGGCATGTTTGATGTTTGCCATCTTCGTTTTGTCCTTAAGCGAAACATTTATTTAAAAAACGCCGGCTTAACATTAAGCTTTCCGTCCTGAAATTACATCGTTCCAAAAAAAGGGCATAAACGGGTCCATTTAGAGAGCCTCCAAGGGGAGCAAATGTTTCGTTGAATGCGACGATTCTTTTGCTAAAAATAACTTCTTTGGATGATTCAATTCTTGGAAGCTGGACCACCTACAGTCATAAAATGAGATATAAGTAATTCACAACGACTGATATGCATAAAAAGTTACCTTTTGAAGATCAACAGAGAAAACCGACTGGTTAATTTTCGCATTTGACCGATCGCTATCATATTCATCTCGCCCTGCAATCGCTCGTGATACGTAATCCTTGCAACTCAAACACAACCCGCATTGAATTTCGTTCGTTGTTGATACTTCTTGATCATTATCATCAGCATCCTTAGTAGAGTGCCCTGTCTGCTCTTCCTGAACACGATGGGCTTGACAACGTTCGCACTCTTCATGCCCCAGTTGGATAAATTTTATGTTCAGGTCTCTCAATACCTTACAGTAGAAGCTGTAACTGCAACATTCTTGCTTTTTTTTCCAACTGACGCTCTTTGAAAGAGTCGAATATATCGGCAAAATCAAATGGGAGCTTTTCTGGTTGAAACTTTTCGTTGGTATTCGTGAAGCCAATCGGTGAGAGCCTAATGTACGACATATTATCAGAACATACCAGTCTGGTTTTTACGCCAAACTATGAGAATAAACGTTCAGTAATATGACTGTTTATCGCATAAGTTGGCGTATGCGTTTTAAAGTTGATAAAAAAATGAAACTATTCTTATTATCCTGCTGGTCCACTTTTATTAGTAAAACTTCATCAGATGGACAGAACATTTGTCCATAATTGTTGGAGTACATGGCATTTCAGCTTAAACCCGAAAAAAACAAGTTTTCTCAACAATCATATCGATGGTGGTTGCGTCAACTATGCATCCCAGGGCAGCATTGATCACCATCTCATAACTATAATGTTCATCGATAAGAAGTACTAGAGGATTTTCAGAAGCACTTTTAGGCTGCACTCCCACTGATCTGGCAACACTTGTGTGCTTCTTTCCAAAATGGTAAAGAACCAGGCCAGCCCCGGATCCGGGTAATTGAAGTGAAACTACCACAAGATTTTGCCAGTGACCAGGGCCATGGGGAGGGAGTTCTATTGTTGAACAAATATAATGATTCAAAAGTGGGATAATGTTCACGATTTAGAATGTAGCCTTTTAGAATGCGTTGAATGTTCGAAGAAAGACAAATCGAACAATCCTCTTATGAATCCAGGCCTAACAATGCTCATTCCGAACTTTCCATCCAACAGGTCTGTCCGGATTCCACAACAACGCCGTGACCGTCAACCCCCAGGACCTGGCGCCGAGCCATTCGGGCAGCGTATTCGGTCTGATGAACACCGTCGGGGCCATTCCCGGTTTCCTAGGAGTCTACCTGGCCGGCCACATCCTGGAGCTTACGCAAAGCTGGTCGGCGGTTTTCAGTACTGCGGCGGCCATCAATACGGTCGGTTGGTTTGTTTTTACAATCTTCGGAAGCGCCGAAGCGATTGTTTAGAACTTGTGCATCACACCGCTGGGAGACGATGATCGGACAGCAGCCGGACAGCAAAACTTAGCGAATTTTTTTTAATAACTGTATTTATAGATATCATGGCTACAATCTGTGACTCATTCCTAGATGAAAACGTACCAAAATGCTCTCGCCAAACTTCGGCGTGGGGTTCGAAACGCACTGGATCGAACAAAATTTGTGGGTATTAAATTTCCAAACTAAACCATTTAAATATAAACTGACCGTAAACTGAAAAACCAGGCTTTCTTTTTGCGTCTATTTCCGAAAACCAACGGGATTGGGTATGGTTCAATAATATTTCCAATTAGTAACAATCCAGCTAATTCTTCAACCTACCTTAAACAAGCATCTTGGACATGTAAGGTCCATCCAGTTCGTATCCCATCTTACGATAGTAGTTTCTCGTTCCGACTCCGGAAATAACCGCCAGTTTTCGACTGCCGTGTTCCTCAAGTGAAATCCGTTCTGCTTCCTCCATGAGCAACATTCCGAAACCCTGATGTTGGAACTTGGTTGGATCCCTCGCGTTCACCGGCACAACCGATCCATAGACGTGCAGTTCCCGCACTATCGAGCAGTTGTCCACTAGCTCCGGTCTGAAGGTATCCGGAGAGCACTTGCGCAATCGCAACAATCCCACCAATATGTCTTGCTTCGGATCTTCGTACGACAGGAAAGTTTCCCAACCGCCATTCGCCACGTAATCCCTGCGGATCAGCTCGATCTCATATGGCCGAACCTTGTTATGAATCTCCTGGATTCCGACCTCACGGGTTCGCACGTCACGGCAATCCGTGCCCAAATCCTTCATCCGGGCAAGTGCCAGCTCGCGGAGATTACCATGCTCTACCCCAGAACTGACCAAAGGCATCGGAATATCACGCTGTACACGATAGACTCGAGTCCACGGAGGCACCAATGCCAGGATCTTCGCCACCAAATCAACCAACGTGGAAGGCGGATAGCTCTTGTATCGTCCCGTTTTCCATAACTCATACAAGCCCGTCCCGCGAATTACCAGCGTTGGATAAATCTTCAGCCCATCGGCGCGAAAATCTGGATTTTCAAAGAATTCGATAAACTGTTCCACGTCCCTCTCGATGTCAACGTTCGGTAAATCCGGCATCATATGCGACACCACTTTGAATCCCGCGTCCTTTGACATCTGAAAACTTTCACAAGTTGCCTTCACCGTATGACCTCGATTGGTATCCCTAGCTACATCCTCGTACACCGATTGCACTCCAATTTCTAACCGAGTACAGCCATATGCCAGCAAATCCGACAAATGGCGCTTCAAACAGTAATCCGGGCGTGTTTCGATCGTAATTCCAATACATTTCGTGTGAGACTTCTCCGAATAACGAACAGCTTCTTCGACACTGGAACTTGTATGGCCGGACAAAGCGTCATGTAAATTCCGGATAAAATAGTCCCTATAATCTTCGGGCAAACACATAAACGTTCCACCCATCACGATGAATTCTACCTTGTCCACCGAGTGCCCGAGTTGTTTCAGCTGTTCCACGCGATGACGCGTCTGCAAAAAGGGATTATACCGGGCACGGATCGCTCTCATGGAAGTTGGTTCGTATCCGGTATAGCTCTGGGTGGAATACTCGAAGTCACTATCTGGTCCTCCAGGACAATAGACGCAAATGTTTCCCGTCATATTGATGTGCGGACATCGATGAGGCTTACACATCACTGCCACTACTGCAATCTACAATCCATGTCAAAAAATCCCATTAAAAACAGCATTCCAATGCGAGTTTCTATTCCACTTACCCCACTGGCTGTCCGGATTGGTTTCGCCTTCAACTTTGGTAACAAAATCGGTTTGGCCTCGTGCGGTACGGCGGCAATGATATCCACCAACCGAGGCGCACTGTCCAGTCCATAGTTTGATGCCAGACGTGTCTTGAGCCGATTGAGATTTACGTCTTTTCCCTCATGGTGCGCTTTCAGCAGTTCCTGAATAATTTCACCGACCACGATGAGCTTTCGTTCCTCGCGGCTCCAGCCAGCTCCTGTTCAAGAAAAATAAAACAGCTCGGGAATGTCATGACGGAACGAGTTAATTTTAGGGACAACTCACCCATCGGCTTTTTCTTCGTCATTATGGAACTGAATAAAGGACCGAATATTAGTTTTAGAAGAAATGACGAAATACTGGTTGAAAATCAACCAAATCCGTGACGGCCAGAAACTTCCCAAACACGCACTTTTTGTTTTATTTGCTGATAATGACAGATGAAAAATGCAAAGGATTTGGCGAATAGGTCAACATTTTAAAACAGAGGTGGATTAAGGGCTGATAAAATTTCGAATAATTCGAAAAATCGAAAAATGGATAAATTATTTATCCATTTCGTCCATTTCGCTTCTGCGGCAAAACAGAGGGGTGTGACACAAACTCAGTTTCAGGAAAATTTGTGTTTTGCTGTTGTGCTATTTGTATAACACTAAAGAGTCACCCACAATTGATACGTTGCGGATGCTTTGACGTAAATTTGACAGAAAACCTATGGGAAAACTGTCAAATTCACGCAAACGCATCCGCAACGTATCAATTGTGGGTGACTCTTAAGCGAAATAAACTTTCGAAATTCATAAGATTGCATTATGATAATTGGCTATAAAAAATCAGGATGAATTTCATAAATTTGCGTTATGAAATATAATGATGTTTAAAAATACTAATATTATGGAGCAACCTGGAAACGAACCTTGAACAAAACTTAAGAAGCACTTTAACCCAGGCCATGAAAACGCGTTGAATATGGAAGAACTGAAGGCTGAATTGGATAGCGAAAGCAAAGACTAACTCTAACACCAGTAGGTCCCGAACAAATAAATTTTTTTCTTGGCTCAGTCAGTACTAGCACATCGGTCCTAAGCTCGGTCCCAAGCTTACCCGCATAATGAAAAACACTTTGCTATATAGTGGAATATTTTATTTCGAATGTAAGATATATTGTCACATTTTATGGTATTGTTATCGAATAGTTTAATCTCATATTCACCATACAACCTCTGCATCAACACATATTGTTAATGTATGCCATATTGTCATTGAGAGGTTTCTTATTGTCTGTACTTGGGCTGGCATAAAATACAGCCAAAATTTTGTTCGTGAAAATTGCCATTTTTTATGGTAACCTAATTTAACCGCCTATTCAGCATATTATTATTTGGCCTTCAACCATCTGGCATATTGTTAAAACTATACAGGAGATAGTTAGTTTATAGTAGTCAACTATAAAGGTAAATGTCGTAAGAATAACGGAAACGGTCGTCAACAATAAGAGAAATGTTCCAGGAATGGTTTGTGATTATGCGGGTAATAATGCGCCCTTAATAATGAACTCACACGAACACACTTTCAAATATTCTGTCAAAGTAACACAGCAAATCAAAACAAAGGCGCAAATATGTACAGCAAGGTGCTGTACATATATGTAACAGTGAACCAATTTCAAATCGCTAGTTGCATATTGATTGTTGCTAATCCGGAAGGATAAATTGTTTAATTGCTAGTCTTTTTTGAGGCATTTTGTATAATAAAACAACAAAAAATACCCAATTTTCAGTTAAAAATAACGATAGTATATCGGTAATATATCTAGAGTTTTTTTTTCAAGAGGGCGAAACTGACAAAAAATGAAAAAAAACGTTAATACGATAACGAGATAAACGATAAGTTAAACTTCATTCTTGTTTCAGTTGTTGTTGAGTTCAACAACTTTATTTAAGCTTTAAAACAAGAATTTAGTTTAAACAAGAATATTCTGAAGGGCGAATATGAATTCAGATACCTTTGGCTTGATAGTTCAATTTCGCCTGTTTAATCGAACGAAGTCAAAAAGGCTTATTAGTAGGTGAAATTTTATTCAGGCCATTTTTCATTTTAATTAAAGATTTAAGTTCTGAAATTAGAAAACAAATTTTAAAATAAGTTCTTGTGACAAGGTTTCACCACAATATAGCTGGTCACAATGAATTTCTGAGGATTTAAGCACCTTTTCGGTAAGTTTCTAATTTGCAACGTAGCTTTGTTTACTTTTCATATGGACATGCATTAAAAACGGTTTAACTGACTTCCCTTTTTTGCATTTTAGGTGCTCTTGCTATACCGGAGGAATACGAACGACAAATTCCGGAGTTTCCGTATGGAATGTCGTATTCACGGGAAAATTCTGAGCCTACCTATATAGTTGCTTGACGAGTATTTCCTGAGCCTTGACATACGACAAAAAGGTTCCGAACAATCAGCTAACTTACCGCATGATATCCTGCCAATATCGACTGATCCCATTCCGCTTTCTAACGAGAACCTTGCTGATCTCCAAAAATTTATGAGCTTTGTTACAAAAAAATCATACTACGCTACTCTACTGGGTCAACTTGAACCCAAAAAGAGGCGAAAAAGGGTAAAAATGATAAAACGGATCATTTTGAAGCCAATTTAGATGATTTGGAGACGTTTGATGACTGAGTATCAATATCAACTGTATTTTTTCAAAAAATAAAGCATCGTATTATGTATATTGTTATTATTTTTATTATTCAGACAAACCATTGATCTGTGAAAACTCACCACAAATTACAATACTGGAGCACTTTATCAAGCTTCTTTCGGGTGCAAGTTTTCGTTCCCTGCAGTCCTGTGTTCCTGTGTACAGGACATCGTCATGTTACTGGCTGCACTTCATCCAATTTTGTCTGTAAACCAATTATTGTTCGGAGATGTTCCTAGAAGTGGTTATCTTAGAGAAACACATCAGCAAGGAACTGTAGTAGAAGTAAATAACGTTACAAAACATTATATTAATAAATTGTATTGATATACTTATAGTTTTTTCTTTCATTGATAGATCAATTGATGACATGACATCAGCAACAAACTGCAATAGAAGTAAAAAAAACGTTACAAAACGTTCTAATAACTGTAATTATATACTTATAGTTTGTTCATCCATAAATAGACACATCATTAATACTTGCTGCACTAATCTCTCTGTTTTCCGGATTTTTTTTTATAGAATTCAGAAGGGCGTTATTGAAATTGAAATTGAAAGAGGACTGGGTAAACAGGCTAAATTGACAGATAATTTTCAAATTTGACTCCATTTAAACTGGCAAAATAAACAACTAGAAATTAGAAGAAAAACTAGTATTTTCCATTTAGTTCCAACTACCTTTGCTTATCTTGACAGATACGCGTATTTCGTCTACAATGTGCAGACTTCTTCAATGTCTCGTACTAATAACTCGACTTGAGTAGTCGAGTACTCGAAGTCGAGTTATTAGTACGAGACACTGAAGAAGTCTGCACATTGTAGACGAAATACGCGTATCTGTCAAGATAAGCAAAGGTAGTTAGAATTAAATGGAAAATACTAATTTTTCTTCTAATTTCTAGTTACAGGTATTCCACTAAACAGTTAAAACCCTCTATGATTAAAAATAAACAAACCAATTTTCAACAGGGCTAGGAAAGGGGCGAAATTTGATTTCGATTTGACAGAAGGCAAGAATTCTGAAGGCCGCAAACAAAACAGTACTGAAAAAGGGCATGAATATGTTTTAAGGAATTTTGAGTATGAAAATCGTAACAAAGTAGTGCGTTAAATTGTTGGTATCGTAGAATTGATTGAATTTGAATTACCGAGATGATTAACAAAATAAAAAATGCGATTCGTTTGAAATACAGAATTAAAACTGTGCAAGGAATCTTTAATCCTTGATTTCGCATTTTGTAATTTTTGTACCGTACTACCACGGGAATAGCTTTCGGACTGTTCATAACATCGGGGTAATTAATTAACGCGCAATAACGAGATAAAATTACATTTACTCACGACACATTAAAACGGTACAACGAAAAACTGATATGGACGTTTACATGACTAAAGATAAACATCAACAAAACACAACCACATTAAAAATCCATGTATGCGCATCTTCAGCATCGCACAGTGACAGCTATGCTGCCGCGTGCGAGCCCTGCGGCTTTGAGCTGCTTCGGTTGGACGTGAGCAAGTGAAGCGCAGCGCAATAGGGTGATCCACAACAGTAATCGATGCTAGTATCGCCCTATTGAAAGAAAACGCCTAGATTTAACGTTTATCTTCCTTCAATACTATTACCCAATATTATGTAATGTTTGTTTACGCATAATTTAGGTATGTGCACTTGTGAGCGATTATCGGTACTTTCAACCGAGGGGCAATTTACTGAAATTGGTTACTGAATCGAAAATACATGTTCAAAATAAATACACAAAAATTCGCTAATACACGATACAGAAGAAAAATGCATTAAAACTTCGAAATTCGGAAAAATACAAATATTCGGTCTAATACTCAACAGTGCACAAACATTCTTTATTTACACTCCCGTTTCATTTTACACAATTTTTAAGTACAATTCTTTACTATCGATTTTTCTCTCATGGAAATGTTACTCAATTTCCGTAAAAAGTGGATCTACTAAAAATTGAGTTGATCCACTTTTTAACAAAAATTGAGTAACATTTCCGTCTGAAAAAAAGAGATAGTATACAATTGTACTCAAAAATTGAGTAAAATTTAACGGGTACACATAAAATTTGAGAACACAGTAAAATACATCATGCGAATGAAATGATATAAAGACAAATTAGAAGACATGGAGTGATGTTTAATCAAGTTTAATTTAAATCATAATTAAACTAAACACGGCTTGTTGTGTGATTTACTAAAATAACCGGGAAAATACTATTTATGTTTTATGCGCTCCAAAATTCCCTACATTGTACATCAAGCCATTTGTAATTAAATGTTTTGGATTCCCGTTTTCATGCCTGCTGTGAGATTTCAAAGACCAAACCACTGAATGAAATCGGGTAATTTCTGCGCAGCTGCTAGTCTAACCTCGAGTCTAACTATCCTCGGGAGTTGTTGATAATTTGAAAACTAATATTTTTTCACATACTTCTCCCAAAATCTGCATAACGACTAGGGAGAGAATTTCCATTTGAGAGAAGAAGCTGGAACTAAAATGAGGCGCCTGGTGATGCAGGTATGACAGCTGCTAGCATGTCAAAACATCTAGTCGATATACGGTTCACACCACAAGACTTTGACTCGATGCTTTGACAAGTTATGCAGCACCACCGCCACATCAATGGACGCCTTAACTAAGTATTTTGTAATCGGTTAACTACCGCAGAAGCATGACTCAATCGACAATTTTAATCCTCAATCGAGATTTCTCCGGTGGTCACCAAGTTTTGAGTTTGAATTGCAAATGTTAACAATGAAATAATAGAAATCGACATGGAATTTACATAAGGGCTAATGTCGTAAACGTAAACAAACGCTTCTCCCGTGAATATCACGAGAAGGCTAACTTAATCATAGTGAATTACCAAGATGATCTTACAAAAGGGGAGTTCCCCTTTACAATAGAAGTTGTTTACTTGAGCGAGTTTCCATTATCGAAAAACATGCGGAAGAAGCCATTGTTTATGTTTGAGAAATTGGCCCTTAGGAAAAACCCATGTCGAAATGACAGAAATCACGACTAATTGTTCTCAATACCAAAAATACAAAAAATACAAAAAACACATCATTCTTCTGCTGCACGAAAAATTACATTCATTCAAAACAAATGCACAACAATATATCAATACATAAAATACATTTAAATTCGCAAAAATACGCAAATACAATTTTCAATACGTTGGTCTGAATCCAAAATACACTAGTGAATTGTCCCTCGCAGCTGAGACAGCGACTGGCTACAGAGGTTTTGCCTTTTCCACATATTTTGGATATGGAGGTTGGCGGTTCCGTATTATGCCTCAAATTTGCTCCAAAAATGTACTATTATATATGCTGCTAAGTGATATCATGTCACTCTCATATTACTACTATTAATTTAATCACTTACCTCGTCCATTGTTCCACTCGAGATCTCACCTCAACAAAAAAGTAGCTCAAGTTCACTTTTAAACTTCTTTTCTAAATTCGTGTTATGTTTGTAAAACTGTTGTTTGAAGAAATAAACAGATCAAAACAACATCACAAAAGAGCTATTAGATTATATCATCGAAAAGTACAATTGTCAAAAGTGTGCCACAGAGTGCCACACATGTTCCGTTATGGTGTAAGATTTTCTACTATAGCGTGCCTGGCACAATGTTCAAAGCGACTAACCCCTTGGTCACACATATTGGTTATGTGTACACATAGGAAGTATGTGTGGTTACAAATAGATATGATTTGTTGTTTATATTGCAAATAATCATAGATGGGACACATAGATATTATCATTGTTTTTTATCAGTGCTGACCAGACCAAGGGGCAAGACAGCTCTTCATCTCGAGCAATTTCAGAGTTGCTCTTGAGGCACCTCGAGTAACTCACGTAACAAGTAGGCGAGATCACTTTCTCTTTTCCCATCATTTTTTCCGCAATAACAATGGGATCCATTTGGGAACCGACCAGCTACTGTCAAAACATGTATTCTACTATCTGTGCAAATTTTTAACTACCAAGTTTGATGCTGCGGTTGAAGATTAGCTTGAATTGTAAGTTTTATTTCACTATCTTATCAACATACTCCCAAACATAACAATTTCCTCTAGGATGATTTCTGGGATAGGATCCAAAAGGAAATTGGTGTTGCACGTGGTACAATCTCCCAAAATGATATAAACATGATTCAGGATCAAACTCTCCATCCACTTCTGCATGGCCTGCAGCTCATCCGACTGCTTCGGAAATGCGCCCTTTGGCGTAGAATTTATGTCCTTTGGTGCCGTCTACGTCGACGACCTAGCTGTGCTCTGTGTCGCACTTTCTGCTTCGCAATCCTTGCAGTTCCAGTCCACATATTCTACGCTTTCCTCCCCGACCACTCACTCGAAATGATACCAATCGCCGCAAACATCACAGCACACCATTCGGCTGTGTTCAGAAGAACCACAGAATTTGCATCCATCGTTCACCGTCGGAGATGCTTCGTCTCGCCCAAGATCAACTACCGGCTCGGAATCTTTACCGTGATTTGAACGTTTCGACGTACCGTAACATGACAGCTCTCCCCAAACGCATAAATGAAATTTTTAATATGTTCCGAAGCAACTAAAGACTGGTTCCGTATTATTAACCGCTTTATTTAAAATTTTCCCATTTTATTTCCAATTTTCGGTTTTTTTTCGCATTGTTGACGTCATGATCCTCACCTTGGCCGCTTCAATGTTCCCCTTAGGACTCAAAACTAAGTGTAGAGGCTCAGAAGACACTGGGACCTATGAATTAAAGCGAATACTTTACTTTCATTCGTGTATATCTTATGGGTGAAAGTAAAGTATACCTTTTACCTTTTTTGTTTATAAATGAAACTGACGATAGGAGGTGTAACCAAAACGAGTAACAAAAAGCTAAAAACTCGATGAACATCGATTAAATTTCGAGGCACATCGAGTTACTCGCGAGTAACACGGTGCATAAGAGTAACTCAGAGTAGGCCTGTCTCACCCCTATGACCAGAAGAACAAAAAAAAGCGCAGAGGATGGCGCTAAAATAACAGTAAAATTTTCGGCGCAAAGGGCAATACTCAACTCTTTATTGCGCGAAGAGAACATCCCGGTTGAGTTACTGAAACCCCGGCTACAACTTAAAATTGTGTTGTTTTGAACTTGAAATTAAAATACAAACGAGTTAGGTTTATTTATATTTTTATATATATTTATTTATGGTCTTTATTAGTTTTTGCAAACAGTCTTGATGAGACAGATCTGTAAGTGTGCACCTCGGGATTCACGTTGGTCCACAAGAATCCGGCAAAGCCAGAATAAAAAAAAGAATGCAAAAGTTATCGCTTCAAATATTTGGACAAAAATTAACTATTTAAGACTAGTATGCAGCTAACAATTTTAGCCATTTCTACTGAAGTAATTTTGACAAATGCTCCAGTATGGGTGAAATGTCAGTTTTCCTTGCGAAATAATCGAACGGAATATTATTCCGCAAGGGAAGGTCCATTAATAACGACACGCAGTAATGGGGGAGGGGGGGGGGGGGGGTTTGGGAAAACGTGACGATCTATACAACAAAATTTGAAGGTCCATACAAAAAACTTGATAAGGGGGGGTTATAAAAAGTCAATTTTTGCGTGACGTAATTAATGGACGTTCCCCAAGGAAAAGTGACAGTCCCATTTAGATTACATGGGCAGGCGTTACTAACGTTACCTTCTTTTCAGCTGCAACCAAGGTAAGTAATTCCGATAGTACAATGATAAAAGCATACCTTACCATTACTTGTCCGATCCTAATGCACATTACTTTTGAGCTGCATACTAGCCTTTGTTGAGAGATTCATAAGAAAACTAATTACGAAAAATATGGTGACTGTGTTGCTTCGTTGACAAAAAAATTATTCAATTTTGGGTAAATAATACTGTCCAGCATTGGAAAATAAACACCTACTGTTTATGATCTTAAGATTTTAACGATACTCTGGGAATTGTCAACAATACCTAATTTTTGGTAAAATAAATACCTAATTTTAGGCATTCTTACCTTAGCGTGCACATTTTAGTCGATCTTGAGATGATGTTTTGGTTCAGTGGAATCAACTTTAGCGCTACCTCACGGCGGGTTCGGTAAGTACGGTTTGTCAGATGTGATGTCTGCTTTGTTTACATACATTTTCCACTTCACCAAAAAGAACGCACATCACTTTTCGGAAAATTACTATTATTTTCCAGTGTTTTAAACTACAATGGCTGCAGGATGTAGCAAATCTTTTACATCCAAATACGAAGAGGAACTGTACTTTGATGTTGAGTACGAGGATTTTTGTAAAAATTTCGAGTTTTCGGTGAGTGTTGTGAGATTATTTCGAACACAGGTAGATTTGTTTACCTTGATTAATCTTATCGACAGAATTCTTCTTCTTGCTGGATCTGCAACGGATATTATGGTCCAAGCTATGGAGAACCACTGTGCGGTACGTGCCATTCATTCATTTTTCCAAACCACCCAAACGAAGAGGCCGAAGGATTGGTAACAAAACTTTCCGACGATGAAGATTCCGGTAACGATGAACCTCCGGAGAACGGAGCCAAGGATCGCGCTGATGACGATGATGATTCTGATTACGACCTGGATAGGCCGCGGCCCTCGGCTCCACGCAATCTCAACCAGTACTTGGACATGCTCTCACAGCCACGGGATTCGGATGAATCTCAGCAAAAGATATGCTCACTGCCGGTGGAAGTATTGTTGTCGATATTTTCACATCTAGACGACTTGTCGCTGTGGAATGTAAGCGAAGTGTGTAAGCAATGGAAGCGAATTTTGGAAGTTCACACTCCGCAGCAGATGTGGAAAAAGTATACGAAAGAACGGTGGCCACTGTTTCAGCAAATATCGACCATTCCCAACTGGTTGCATGTAAGATTATGACCTATGTCACAATTGTGGACAAATATTACTTTGATCATTTGCAGATGTACGGTGCGCTGATGAATTCCTGCTTCTGCCGGACATGTCTAATTCAAATGGCTCTAAAGACCCCAATGCGCGGTCGGGTAAATCACATTCGGGCCAATCGATTGCGTAGCGACATCCGATCGCTGGATTTGGACGCAACCGAAGGCATCGATGCCGTGGCGCTCGATAACCAGCTCTTTCACTGGCAAGCGTCGATTCTGGGACCCGCCGGCAGTCCATACGAAGGCGGAAAATTTTTCCTCTACATAGTAGTCCCTTGTTCCTACCCAATGCTCCCGCCGCAAGTTCGATTTCTGACGAAGATTGTCCACCCGAATGTTTCGCGTCATGGGGACGTTGGAATTGACATCATACAGCACAACTGGTCACTGGCATTGACCATTTCGAAGCTACTGCTTTCGGTGCAGAGTTTACTGACTGATCCTTTTACGCAGGTTGGTATTGGAATATGTTTCGTTCCTGGAATGTTGAGACTTTAAAGCAGTGTTTTTGTTTTCTGAATCAGATTTGTATGGAACCTGAGCTTGGCCGGATGTACGAAAATGACAGACCAAAATTTGAAGCCCTCGCGAGGCGGTGGACTTGGAAATATGCGATGTACGAAGTTTTGCCTCCGCTGGAAGGACTGCTTTAGAGGCAGTAGCTCTTCTCATCTTAATTACAAAAACGAACTTCAACTCCAGGTGAGTTTAGATTTAATTAATTTGTATTCTAGTTCAGGGACATCATATAGAAAGCACACAAACAAATCCCCGAAAAAAAACATCCCCATTTGGTAGTAAGTAGTGACAATGATCCAGCTGCTTCTTATGCTACTCAAGTCCTGGTAAAGACATTTGTTTCCTAATGCATAGTTACTAGCAACAGTATAAGCGTCTGGTGTCGAATGCCAATCTTAGGCATCCTGCAAAAAGGGAAGAAGGCATGCAATAATTTATTCATAATCGACAAGGAAATTATTTATTACGCTACACATTTGGTTTGGATGAAAATTAAAACAAGCTACAACGATACAGTGGCAACCAGCAGGATTGCTCTACAATAGGTTAAGTGATGAAATCATAGAGCATAGCATCTCGGAGAAACTGTAAAGCCATTTCGAATAATAGCTCGTTTGGCTTCAGAAGGATAAAGGCCATGTGTGGTGAAAAACTACATTATATATTACCAACAATTTATCGATGTGACTGAATATATGTATGACTAACGTGGAACAATGCTTTGAAAATAACTTCAGTCGATGATGACCTGTCCTGTATATGCTGAAACCAGGGGCGTCTCGTAACCTCATTTTTTACTTCTGCACCTACTTCCAAACTGGGGTTTGAGGCATAATTCATATAAAATACTGATGAATAAAATTCGTCCGTTTTTCATTAAAATTTGCTCATTTTTAATATTCGCCTGTCAATGCTAAAGGGTGTACGGAATCAAATTGCGACACACACAAATATTCGGCAAAATTCGAACGTTCAACCAATCATCTTCAAACTTTCAGGGAGTAAAATAAAACATGTTAAAACATATTTTCCCATGTTCGTTATATTAAATTTCAATTCCATATCCAAATGCACGACCCTTCTTCTTTACACTACTCATTAGGTCCTGTACAACGTTTGAACCAACTTTTTTTGCGAGACAATCCATTTTTTCTTCATATCCTCCTACGATTTCAATTCCTAAGGATGCTTCCGAAGTGCCTTCAAAAATTTCAAATAGAAATTTCAATAGAAAATACCCAATGGCCATTTAAAAGTGGTGCAATTTGATTCCGTACAACCTTTAATGTGTGGCCCAGTTAGAATTGGAACATAAACTATTGCGCATATTTCGAATATACATTAACAAAATCGTATTCAGTTTCAACTAAAATGTTCGAGTTTTTGCGAACTTTAGAGGGAAAATACAAAAACAAAAAATCATCTTAATTTCGAAGAAATTTGCAGACTTTTCCCGAAATCCGTTTCATCAACCGGCACACATTATTCTCGTCCATCATTTTGGCAATCTTATTCCATTTGGTTCTCAATTCATTGATGCTATTGACGACTCTGTCATTCACCTTCAGCTTCCTCTTCATAGTAGCCCAAAATCTATCTATCTGTCTGAGATGGAGACAGTTTGGTGGGCTGAGTTCTTTCGGTATAAACTGAATCCCGTTGGTCTCATACCACTGTAGCATTGTTTTACTGGAATGACAGCTTGCAAGATCTGGGCAAAACAGGACAAGTTTATTGTGGGATCTGATTCGCTTTTGGTGAAATTCCGTTCTGTACAGCTCTGAATTAAATGTTTAATCAGTGATGAAAACCATGATCCTCCTACCGCAGCTACAGATGCCTTGCCAAATCATGTATTTACGTGCAAATTTATCTGCAAACACAAACTTGAATTTGGCAGGAACATCTCCCCGAGCCGTAGCCAAGTAAAATGTTTGTCCCGGTAGCTGTTTGAAATCGGCCTTTACATAGGTTTCATCATCCATGAGGAGACAGCCATTGAATTTTGATCCCTATTTGGTTGTCTACATTCACGGTATGACTTGAAGCCTTCCCGGAGACGAATCCGCTGCAAGGTACTGCGTGCGGCGCGAAACTTTTTGGCCAAATCGCGGTCTGAGATGTTGGGGTTTGCTTTAATGTTCTTGATGACTTTGTTCCGTATTTGGCTGGTGACAGTTACCGCCCGACACTTGCTTTGAGGCTTGCGATCCGTCGACAAAGTATCTCTGTACTTTTTCAAAACACGCCACACGGTATTTCGGAGAAAACCCAACATTTTAGCACGAATTGTTTTCCAAATTATTGCGCACAATTATTTTTCTTCTTTCTTCTTCCATTTTGTATTTCTCTGAAACACGTTCGAACTGCACCGCGAAAAAAAAACTTTTTGTGTTGTTATTGTTATAGGAAACACATAAGATGTTTACGAATCCGACCACAAGGGTCGCTGTAAGAATCAAAAATGTTTGTTCCAATACTAAATGGGCCACACCTTAGTTACGCCATTTTGTTAGCCTCACAAGTATTGGAAAAAAAAGTCCCTCTCGAAGATCATGGTTGTCACCTTGTCGTAGGTGAGAGGGCTAATCCCATGCAAAAGGCCAGCATGGGAGACCAAGAACATGATCAGCAGTGATAGTATCACACTCTACTTTCTTTAAATTGCCACGTCGTAGTACGTTTATTTGAAAACACTGAAAGAATTGTCTTACTGGCGGGTTTAGCCGCAATTCACTCTTATACGAAGCTGGAAACAATCTACAAGTTCCTTCAAATAATTGAGGGAAACGACAAAAAAGTTCCCTTTTTATTTGCTTGACAACTCTTTCATTGCTGTTTACTCTCTAATTGTCATTGAATAAACAGCAAATATACCTACACACTTGGTATTCTTAATAATCTTATTGTTCCCATCATTATCGAAAAGGATGAGTGTTTTGATCATGATTGTGAGCAACTAGTAATATGTCCTGATGTGTCAGGTGCAGATAATGCAAATATATATTATAATTTAAATATACGCTCTATACGACAGTCGTGATCAAGGCACTGACTCTAAAAACATATTATTTAGCTAGGGATCAGACCTTCTGAACTGAACAAAAGTCATTGAACAATGTAACTGTAATGCTGATAAGGAGTTAAAGGCTGGGGTTTTATAAAACGAATAGGACGCGGAGGGTCCGCTTAGGGAGACAAGTGGCCTTGATAGGACAAAGAACAATTCTTCTCTTTAACTTCTCTGTATTGTATGTCAGCTCCAAGAAACCGGCAGTCAACTTCACGTGATGACTATTCTGGAAACATTAAATGTCCGTATAGAGCTTACCTCATGTGGTCGGTTTTAATTGACAGTATATGGGACAGCAAATTTATTCAAAAACATGTGCTGAAATACTGTGGTATTCAGAACGAACAGTGGTCAAGTGGTCAACATAGACATAGACTGGTCATTCTGAGTATTCTGAATATAATATACGATCGCAAAGGAATGGAAACTCGTGAGAAATAACATAGGTCATAAGTGAGTAAAAACTAACAACAAGCTTGCACATCATCAAGGTAAGAACTTCATAATTAACTATTCTAATTTGCAAAATTATACATATAATTGAGACTCACCACTCACTATCTTATGCGATGGGTCAACTTATATGACATTAAAAGACCATGGTGGAATAATATAAAGAGATCGGCCAAGACCGCCAAGACTAGGAAATTGGTTTCAGACAAATATAACAGACACAATGAAAGGATAGTAAAAACAAAATTCAAGAATGTAGAACACATGAAAAGAATAAGGCGAACAAAAATAAATGAATCAGAAGAGGTAAGACGAAATAACGCCAATGACCAAATGACACAAAACAATGGACATGAACATAATGCAAAGAAAGGAGAAGCAAACCTGGGAAATGTAACACCTTTTGAGGCAGTGTCAACAGCGTCTCTATGGACGACATGATCCTTGCACGGCTGGTGAAATGCTTCAAAGGGAGTTAAGTTATGTCAGTCTAACACACAAGGAACAATAACTTCTTATTTTTGGTTCGAGAAAACTGCTTCGGAAAACTTTCAAACAAATAACAATCCAACGGACTAGACTACAAAAGACAGAAGGAACTTCGAAACAAATCATTCAAGCTGAAAACGTGATACTGACTAACAAAATCACAAATAGACTATGGAAAAAAATAACAAAGAACAACATAACATAACAAAATTCTCAAACGTGGCTCCTTCCGAGTCATTTGCAACAGCGTTCCGTGTACGGCTGGCAAAGTGATTCGAAAGGATCTACGCAACGATATCATCAAAGGCCTGGCGTAGAGGTTTCTACTCTATTCAGAGTCCCGCCAGTAAACCTTACAAAAAAAAAGTCTTTTATCACAAATCGCCTTTTACTATTCGCCTATTTACGACATTTTCATAGATTGCGCCTTCTGGGTGGGCAACAATTCTACAGTAAATTTTCAATAGGCCGTAAGTAACATGTAGCTATTATCAAGAAAATCAATGCAGAAGTTTTGGAAATTAGTTTTTCCTATTTCCTATTTTTGAATGAAACTATAATATTTGAAGCAAATATGTGGAACCAACAACCTTTCTAGTTACAGGTATTCCTTTAAACAGCTCACATCACACTTTCCAGGATTGGTAATGGCAACCCTGCCGTCCGAACCCAACATATTCATCGGATTGAAGAAAACCATCGCCGCACTTAGGAAGGGCGTAGAGTTTCTGAAGAAATGCCTAAAATATAAAGTTTTACCAATAAGTCATAGGATTAAGATACGGACTTCCACCGCTGCCAGCCATCATTAGGAAAATAGAAGCGGAATTCATCAAGACCAGCATCAAACGACTATCAATAAACTGAATCGGAAGACTTCGGAGTGCTATTATCTGCACCTGAAGTTAGCCAAGGAGTATCCCGTAAAATTCCAGGAGTTCTTATCCCGAGCCAACGTAACAGAGAAATGCGAATGGAATAGGAAACGAATGGTCTTCGAGAGCTAATTCAACAGGCTGAGAATAAAATCCCAACAGATACGGACCCCACATCACTCCAAGGAACAGGCCACGCTTACAGCCACCAAAACCATGACGCCGGAGGTCCACTCCATTAAGGGACTGGTTGTCAACCGATCGACGACCGCATTCGCCGAAGAGCAACTGACTCATCTCAACAAGGGATTAGGATACGCGGTTACAACCAAGCCCAACGTGGAGACAACACACACACACTTCCGACATCTTTACAAAACACAGCCAGGACTACCACTTCAAACATTATTAAGAACGGACAGAAACAAAAACACAACAAAGAGAAGGAAATTCACATCGTTAAAGAACTGAATTCAAAACCTGTGTTTTACCTACAAGCAGACAAAGGCAAGAGATTCGTCATAATGAATAAGGAGGACTACAACAGGCAGATGGCTTCTAAGCTCAGTAATGGATCTTACAGGCAGCTTCGAGTGGACCGCCAACCAAACATGTTAAAACACGTGGATAAAACACTAAAGGAGTGTAATGCAGTTCTTGGGGATGCAGCAGTCCGTCTTCGCGAACCTAACCCCAGTCCGTCTTCGCGAATCTGTACATAAGCTAGCAAAATGGCTAGTAAAAGAGTTTCAAGGTATCTCCGAGCAATTCCCAACAAGCTCAGTTCGGAACTCTCAAGAATTTGTACAACAGCTACAGTCATCAGGCCATATAAATGATAATGCAGTAAAGGTATCTTTCGACGTCACGGCCCTTTTCCCTCGAGCACCGATCAAGGACAAAATTAACCTTCTAGAAGATTGGCTTTTGAAACAAGGAGATGATACAACATGGAAGCAAAAGGTGCTGATGTACCTTAAGCTGACTCGACTTTGCATGGAAGAGAACTATTTCAATTCCAGAGTTTCATTCTATAAACAACTAAAAGGAGCCCCCATGGGAAACCCTCTATCCCAATTCCTCTGTGATAAACAGTTCACGCGTGAATCTGGAAACAATCCTGTAAGCGAAAGGATTACTTCCAACTCGTTGATGGAGATACGTCGACGACATCTTCGCCGTAGCGAAACAAAAGAATCTCCCCTTAATTTTTCAAAAAATAAGCAATCTCCACAAAGACACAAAGAATAATCTTCACTCATGAAATAGAAAATGATGGAGAACTTGCATTCCTCGGCCTTCTAATAGTGAGGGAACCATTGTCATAATCTCCTTTAGAGTTTGAAATCTTCAGAAAACCAACAAACACCCAAAGAGTCATCCGTTACACTTCGAATCACTCTTCTCAACATAAAATGGCCACTTTCCACCAGATGATCTATCGGATGTTAACCCTTCCTCTGAATAAAACTGGAAAAGCCAAATAATTAGCATATATCTTCGAAACTGCCAGACTCGAAAAGAGGACAATTCAAGCGAGCATCAACAAAAAGGAAAAACATCTTCATATGAAACCGCAAACAACCCTCACCGATTCACCTGCACCCTTTAAACGTGTATCCGTTCCCTTCGATTAAGACATTACGCAAAAACTGAAACCACGACTTAGTTTTCTTTAGTATGCACAATCAATTGGCATCGTTGTTAGGCGCCACCAAAGATTCATTAGATATATTAGGCAGAGCAGGGGTCTACAAAATCAAGTATAAACACTGCAGAAACATATTTGTAGGTCATATAAAGAAAACCTTTGCAACAACGTTTAGAGAGCATCTAGTGGGGGTGACTAAGGCTGTTAAACAGAACGAGAAAGGAATTTCACATAACTTGAAATCGACAGTTGCAGAACACATCTTTACGGAAAAGTACGACACAACGACGAATGACATAACAATCTTACGGACTACACCCTGGAAATTAGACGTCGCAGAAATCTTAGAAATAAACAGTAGAAATGAAGACGGCAGGCTTTGAAAATTGAAAGATACAAGTTTGAAAACGTGGTAGCTTGGTAAAGGGTTATGTGCCTGATTGGATACTACCGTTCAATGACCTCCGCTCGTTTTCAAACTTGTATCTTTCAATTTTCAAAGCCTGCCGTTACCCTATACCGAACTATCAATATACTTCCTCTTCATTTCTATTCGTTCTAGCAATAAATTACCGTCCACTCCTAGAGCTTGGCATGGCGATGAGAAATTATCTGCTTCTGACAAATTTCATCAAAGATCGTTACTCCGCGCATGGGAGAATACAAAAAACAACAATCAAAGAGTTGGCAGTTGCTTCTTCAAACGAACGATGGACTTCAATTTCCTCCTCGCGATTAGTGGATTATCGACATACAGCACGATGTACAGCTCATAATCTTCATCGATTCGGCTACACAACAGCAATCATGACGAGATCGCCAGAAACCCAGCTTGATTAAGTCGGTGTTGAATTGTTCATTCCTGCAACGCGGTGATCAGCTTACACATCATATTCGGTGGAGCCTGGACGCCTTCCGGGATTTCCATGTATATATCCTCCTTGAGATCTCCATGTAGGAACGCGGTTTTAACGTACATCTGGTGAAAATGGAACTGCTTGTGGACGCCTACAGCTAGCACGGTCCTAATGGTAGACAGCTTCGAAACTGGTGCATAAGTCGAAGTCCACGGCGTGACATTGCAAGTAGCCCTTTGCTTATTGGGCCTTATAACCGGCATTATGACCATCTTTATCTTCCTTCATGCGGAATACCCATTTGGATTTAATGAGCTTCACACCACGCGGGTAGGCTGTCAGCTTCCACAAACCGTTCGCCTCCATCGACCTAAGTTCGTCATTGATAGCCTTCAACAAGTTGGCTCGATCATCCCATCTCTCTATGTCGCTATAGCACTGAGGAGTATCTGTGAAATACGGGCCACCAGAAGTTGCTCTGTAACCAGAGAAAAAAATTCAACAACTAACCGGGGAGCCTGCGCCTCAACGTCGGCTGTCCATCGGACTCGAGTTGTTCTATTTGCGAAGGAAGCGCCCCGGTTTGATCCATCTCGAAAACTTCTTTACCATCAGTAAGCGGTTTATCCGCTCGCAACCGAGATTCATCATCAGCCAGCGGTTCAGCATCAGGAGTGGGAGTGCCTTCATGAAAAACTTGGCATTCTTCGGTCCAAGGTTCATATGAATCTTGAATAATTTCCTCTTCGTACTCGTACTGTACGATAAGGGGAACCTTTTCAAGCTTTTCACGACTCTTTTCAAAAGGGAAACTGGTTTCATGAAATTTCACATCTTGAGCAATTATGATTGGTCTGGACTTCCGGTCCCACAATCGATAGCCGTTGGGAGCATATCCAACCATGACGACTTCGGTACTCTTAGCATCCAACTTTTTTTTTAAGCTGGCCAGGGATCCATGCAAACTTCTTGCAACCAAAAACACGGAGTCTTTCCAGACTTGACTTCTCGTTGTACTAATACTCATCCGGGGCTACGTTTCGATAGGGCGGTGGTAGGACTTCTGTTTACAAGATGAACGGCTGTAAGGACGGCTTCCGACCACATTGTCTTGGGAACATGCGAATCGATCAGCATACTGCGGAACTTCTCAACTATTGTCCGGTTGAACCTTTCCACGACGCCGTTTGGTTGAGGCGTTATGCAACAGTCGGTTCGAGATGGATCCCTTTCTTCGAAAAAAACTGCTTCTGATTGTTAGAAAGATACACACGGCCTTGATCAATTGTCATCTTGGATAGCTTCACATTGGACTTCTCCGTCACCATCGCCTCGTACTCACGGAATCGAGCGAACACCTCCGACTTTACTTCGCCTTCTCAGCAGAACCTTCCGGTGCGTCTTCAGTTAGCGTATTCAAAACGTAAAAGAAGCCAAGATTGCTGTGATGGAATTTTAATGATTGCTTGAATTGCTTGAGGCTGTCATCTGATTGTGTCACACAACTGTTATCTGATTGTGACTAATTTGAGCGACAAAGCAGTTACTTGAACTTGAACTACTTTTAAACCAGTATGCTACTAGGGTACAGTTTTTGGGTACAAGAAGAATGATAACCAAATCTTAAGTACTGTTCCTGACGGATTTTCGGTTCGAATAAACAAAACAATACAACATTTTCAATGTAAACTAATGACAGATTTATTCGGGCAAAAAAATGTACAACTGTTGCTTCCTTTTTCAAAAGTTTAACTGTCGTTTTAGCATTGGATATCGTCGAAAGCTTCCTACGTCGTCTCCAGACATGACACCGATGTTAACTAGTTAATTTCCTAAACGTCATAAACATTCGATGGATCAAAACAGCATCACATTGAATCGGGTTTTTAAAATAACTATAGTAGCATTTAAATTCTAGAAACTTAATTCTCGCGACTTACTTCCGCTTGTTTGTTTGAAATTGTAATTTATCTATCTAGTTGTCTTTTCTGCGTTGAATCAGGACACATTTGCGATTATAGTTTGTATTTCGATCTTAACTCCTGTGGTATTCTGTTCGACTGGTGATGAGAATTTAGGTATTTTGAAATAAGCGTTTCTTTACGTTTTAGGAAACAGACATCATCGCCTTTCTGTTTCCTCTTGTGGGACATTGTTCCTGTCGCCTCCGTTCATCCGTGTCTGCGGGTTTCCCGGCGGGGGAGCCTGTAGCATCAACGGTGCTCCGGAAGTCGAATCCACGAGAGCCATCTCGTGGCCGTAGTCTTCTTCCGGGAAGTCATGATCACAGTGATGCTCGCCGCAGATCTTACACTCATACAGGTTTGGTTTAAGAGTATTGAGGATTTTCTGCAAAAGCGGATTTGGTTAGATCAAAAGACTGGGGTCTTTGGGGGATTGATATGTTACCTGTCCTAACGTAGCTCCTTCGGCTCGAGCAATTTGGTATATGGCAAACGCTGGAATGCAAATCAACGACGCAGCTGTGATGGCCCAGCCTAGGCCATGGGCCCAACCCGGGTAAATGTACTTGCCGTTATGATACGTCGGAGCCTCGTAGTTGATCAAACTGAAGATCCACAGTGACTGAAAAAAGGTAAATTACGAGTTACAAATTGAGGCTTACGCGTTTTTTTTGTCTAGGAACTTACGATTAGCATTGCTGGTACGGCGATCAGCAGGCAAAACCGGAGATAGAACGAAGGATACTTTCCGGTCATCTGCTTGACATTTTTCGATAACCGATTGATTCCATAGAACCAAGCGATCGCGACGGTCTCAAAGAATGCTAAAAACATGATCGAAATCGATGCCGCATAGTGGTCTATCAGTTGGAAGAAATAGATTCCGCCTTGTATCAAATTGGGCAGCCCAGCGAAGAAGGAAACACCACAGACAATCAACACGAGCAGCTCATGGTAGACTAGTTTTCGTTTGATCCACCGAGGGAATCCGTCCTGGATCGAAGTGACGACCACCTCAACGATAGCGAACTGGAACGAACGATTAAATTAGCGATTGAAACATATTCGAACAGTGGCTGCGTCTCACCTGACTGTTCAAACCTAGGCACAGCAGCATGAAGAAAAACAGAACGGCCCACATCTGCGCCGCCGGCATCTTGGCCAGTGCTTGAGGATACACTACAAAGATCAGCCCTGGACCTCCGCTGATCACGTCCTCCACGGTTGTATTTTGCTCCAGTGCAATGTTTCCGATGGTTGCGAATGCAAAGATACCAACCAGTAGACTAGTGATGCCATTCACGAACGACACGGCCAGCGTGTCGTGAAGAATGTTGTTGTTGTATTTGTTGTAGCTGGCGAAGGATATCATCGAACCGAACGCGATACCGATTGAGTTGAAGTTCTGCGCTGCTGCATTGATCCAAACCTGTTCGAAAATGTAAAACATGTTTTTGGCTACCGAATGTGGTTTGAAATATTGATTACAGCACTTACATTTGCCCGTTTCAGCTCCTCCCAATTGGGGCGGAAGAAGTAGTTTAGACCCTTGTCGGCCCCTTCCAGCGTGAGAGATCGTCCCAGGAAGACGATGATCAACACAAAGGGCAGGGTCGCCGTTAGGTATCGCACCTTGGCCGACGATTTAATCGACTTCCAAATGGCAAAGTAGATCAGGATCCATGCACAAACCAGACACGCCACCAGCTCCCATCGAAGTCCACCGGGGTACTCGATACCGTGACTGATCTGAAGGACCTTGTTCCTATAGGAAACGAAATTCGGATAGTTAATAATGGTGGTTAAGGCAAAGGATCGGAATCGTTGACTTACTCGAAAAATTCTTCTGTGGGTGTTCGAGACATTTCCGGTCGAGTGATGTTGTGCTTCATGCGTTCCGGAATCCAACAGTCCGGAGTGTTCCACCGATGCGAGCAATCAACCCACGGTAGATCCGGTCGAAAGGATGTGAAGAAGTAGTAGATGGCATAGGCAATGATCACGCTGTAGTACGTCGACATGAGAAAGGAAACAACCACGCTTGCCAGACCGGTACCTGTGAAGTTAGGAAGGAAATTTTACAAATGCTGGTTAGTAGGCAATTGTACAACGAGAGAATCTGACGGGAGAATCGGACCAATCAATATCCAACCCGTTACATAAACCCAGAACAAATATTTGCACGCAACCCATGTATTCAAATTTGTCATGATTTATAGCGACAGTTTTCCTCTAAAGTACGCAACAATTATCTATATGGCAAAATCACGGCTTCCAGCAGGACTATAAAATGTCTGCGGTATTCGCGGTGTCGTGCGACTGGGGCCATGAATTATTAATGCTTTGTTGTTTTTATCCAACTATTTAGTTTCAGCGCACACACCTCCGAACTACAAACCTAGTACAAGTCAGGTAATATAGACTCCGATCGAATACCGACGACACTCTGTCTGAGTGGGAGCATATCGCACGCCTGCAGGGCTATTTAGCATGCAAAATTTATTCCTGCCACCAGAAATGATGATTAATTAGTGGAACATACGGCGAATATTAATCGCAATAAAGTTGTGGGTGCTTGCGAGTGCGAACTATCAACAGCTTATACTCATTATCATCGATAATGCAATTCATGGTGTGCATCCACTGTTTCATAGTTGCGGTTTGAAATTATAATTGCTACTCCTGGAAAGAATATCCAAGACGGTGACTCGTAAATTGATATTTAATGGAATATTAATTACTATCCCTACCAAATGGGATCATTTTGCTATTTGAAATCAATCGTTGTTTCTCGAATTAGCATTATCACGATCAACGTGTGCTTGCCTGTGTTCGGACTGGATCATGGGTGGTTGGGCGTGATTTACGATCGCGTTGGCCTTCAAACGAGCAGACGGATTGTTTTCATTCATAGGGAACCATGTACCCGTCTCCCCAGCCGACGCATCCAGCTACACGTGCCAGTTTCATTCACTAAATAAACTTCAGCTAATAGGTGGATGAGCTTTTTTCTCATTTCCTCCGACAACTTCACCATTCGCTGTCACTGAAAAGCAGTTTCCACACTGGCCTATTGTATGATTTACAGCTGAGCCTGCTAACGAGCTTGCCTACTGTCCAGCAGAAGTTTTACTGTTTTGTCTTCATTTGCGATTATGCTAATTGCTTAATTTAGTATTTAATTGAGCTGTGTAACTGAACGTTTGTGAGGCCAGTGGCATCAGCACTGCGACGACCAAACCGGTCATTAAATTATCGACAAGTGACTGCAGCCTCACGGGGAGTCGTCAGGCGACGAACCTTTGCTAAAAATGAAATGTCAACACAAAATCACGAAGACCTCTATAGTTAACGCGATCCATCATTGCGAGTCTTTTTTGGAATGTCTAATTCTCGTGTCCTTGTTGTTAAAGTCACAGGTTTTATAAATTAATTGCATATTATGCTAAGATGAGCACAGGCGAGCACCCGACAATTTTTACTGACATATTGGCAACAAACAATACTATAATTGTTATGTTTGGATTCTCCGTACGTGGAGTAACGATTATGATGTAGAAGGAGAGGTTCGCTCATCACCATGAGGCCCCAAGAGTGGACAGTAATGTTTGCTAGAAATGAAAGATATGAAGAGAAAGTGTTGATAGTTCCGTCATTGTGTAAGGCAAATTGTAAAAATTTAATAGAAGTATTGAAAATTGAGAGTACCATCGGGCACGTGAAACGGAGTCGACGGAACGAATGGTTCGACGAGGAATGCAGAGCGATTCTAAAGCAGAAGAATGCAGTGCGGGCGGTAATGCTGCAGCAATGAACCCGGCAAAACGTGGAACGTTATAAGCAGAAGCGGAAATAGCGGACCCGCGTCTTGAGGGAGAAAAAACGCCGCCTGGAAGAAGCGGTGTGCGAGAAAATGGAACTGCTGTGCCATTCTCAAGAAACACGGAAGTTCTACCAGAAGCTCAACGCATCCCGCAACGGCTTCGTGTCACGAGCCGAAATCTGCAGGAATAAAGATAGGAGCCTCCTGACGGACGGACGTGAGGTGATCGAAAGGTGGAGGCAGCACTTCGATGAGCACCTGAATGGCCTGGAGAATGTAGAAGGTTAAAGCAAAGGAGGAAACGACTGTGTCAGTGCAGCAGAGAAAGGAAATGATCCAACCCCCACTCTGAGGGAATTTAAGGATGCCATCCACCAGCTCAAAACCAACAAAGCAGCTGGTAAAGATGGTATCGCAGCAGAACTCATCAAGATGGGCCCAGAAATGTTGGCCATCTGCTTGCAACGGATGATAGCCAGGATCTGGGAAACCGAACAGCTACCGGAGGAGTGGAAGGAAGGGGTTATCTGACCCATACATAAAAAGGCAATCATTTGGAATGTGAGAACTTCAGAGCGATCACAATTCTGAATGTCGCCTATAAAGTGCTATCCCAGATCATATTCCGTTGTCTGTCACCTAAAACGAATGAGTTCGTGGGAAGTTATCAAGCCGGCCAGACTCATCAAAGCAACGATGGACGGTGTGCAAAACTGCGTAAGGGTTTCGGATAAACTATCCAGTTCATTCGAATCTCGTCGGGGACTGCGACAAGGTGACGGACTCACATGCCTACTATTCAACATCGCTCTGGAAGGTGCAATGCGACGAGCCGGGCTCAACAGCAGGGGTACGATTTCCACGAAATCTGGTCAGTTTGTGTGCTTTGCGGACGACATGGACATTATCACAACAACATTTGGAACGGTGGAAGAGCTGTACACCCGCCTGAAACGCGAAGCAGCAAAGGTCGGACTGGTGGTGAATGCGTCGAAAACAAAGTAAAGCTTGCTTCAGACAGAATAGGAACAAAAACAATTGCCTGTATTTCAGTTATTTATTATTGAATTCAAGATCTTTTTTTATACAAATGTAGCGTTTTCTTCATACCTTTAAGAAAAAATACGGATAAAATTATTCGTCACGGTTTCGAAGAAATTTTCGAATTTTTCCTGTAACACGGCTCATTATGCGGCGCACATCTTCTTCGTCCATCGTTTTAGCTATCTTATTCCACCAGGTCTTCATCTGATTGATGTCTTTGACAACCTTTCCCTTGCCTTGAGTCTCCTCTTCATGATTGCCCAGTATTTCTCAATAGGCGGAACTGGGGCAGTTGGGTGGGTTAAGGTTTTTCGGAACAACCTGGACCCCTTTCTCTGCATACCATTCTTGAACGACTTTGCTGTAATGACAGCTTGCCAAATCTGGCCAAAACATTACGGGATGGTCGTGGGATCAAATGAACGGCAAAATTCGTTTTTGAAGACATTCTTTTTGGTATAGTTCCGACGTCATTGTCTTATTTGTTACGAAAACTTTCGTTTTTTTGCCACAGCTGCAAATGCCCTGCCAAATCATGAATTTTCGTGCAAATTTGTCGGCAAAAACAAATTTAAATTTGGCTGGAACATCCCCCGAGCCGTTGCCAAGTAAAATTTTTGACCTGGGATTTGCCCGAAGTCAGCCTTGACATAGGTTTCATCGTCCATCAGAAGACACCCGTCGAACTTGGTCAGCACCTGGTCGTATAGCTTCCGAGCACGGATTTTGGCCACACTATTCTGTTTTATGGTCCGATTTGGCTGTTTGCTAGCTCGATACGACTTGATTCCTTCCCGGAGTCGAGTTCTCCTCACGGTACTATGGGCAGCACCGAATTTTTCTGGCCAAATCACGGTCCGACAGATTGGGATTCCTCTTAATCGTCTTCAAAATCTTACCACGCAGTTTCCGGTCGACAGTTCCACTCCGACGATTGGCTTGAGGCTTCCGAATCGTCGTCAATGTTTCCTTATACCGTTTGATAACGCGCCATACGGTATTTCTGGGCAATTTCAGCTGTTTAGCTAGCCTAGATGCAGACCACAATGGATTTTCCAAATAACTGTGCACAATTTTTTCCCTTCTTTCGGCTTCCATTGATTGTTTACAAAGTACAGTCGATTTGCGGAATGTCAAAAATACATACGTAAGCTGACAAATTCCCGACACGTGGGCGCCAAGAACTTCCAAATCCGTCCACCAGGAGCGCCACAATATGAGCAAAAGTTTGTTCCAATTCTAAATGAAGCAAGCCTTACATGCTGGAAGGCGGAACCGAACACGACCGGATCCGCCTAGGAAGTAATGCCACGATAGACGGGGATACCTTCGAGGTGGGCAGGGCATGTTGCAAGAATGCCGGACAACAACCAATGCAATGTTGGTGTTTGCTACTGATCCGGTGGGCACAAGAAGGCGTGGAGCGCAGAGAGGTGGAGCGATGCGC
>JASCZW010008328.1:0-89184 GCA_034211315.2 Aedes japonicus | reverse complement strand
AAAAAATGCACATGCATGATGAATTTCTTGTTGAAATTGTTTGACAACCGTTAAAACATACTGTTAAAACTATGTATTCTGGGCAAAGCATTGAATATGCATGAAAGTCCTCCCATCTCTTACAGCAATATATTCGCGTCTCCTTCTCTCACGTGTTTCTTATTGTGTAAATCCTGAAAGTATCTTACCTGATCAATCTTCACCTATCTACTAATCTGCAGTCGTATAGAATCTGTACAGAAACAATTTTTAGAAAACTGGGCTGGAATTAATTTCCATTCCCTGCAGCATGAGTCTCTGTTACGCGGTGAATGTCGTTGATATTGAATCACTGAAGAAAAGACGAGAAATTGATATGATCTGTTTTGTTAATAATGTTATCTCTGCAGTTAGCACCCGGCAAACCTTTTAGAAGGTTTGAACTTTTATGCACCATCACGCATTTTAAGAATCAGGAAATCTATTTCATAGCAAGACGTCGTGAATAACAACTAACTGCTAGCAATAGGCGACAATGAACAGAATGATGAACATATATAATGAATATTGCTTGAAGCATTCGATTTTACTATGCCTAAAGTGGCAACAAGAAAAATCGAGCTGCAAGAGTTGTACCTCATATACACTAACTTTATATAAATGCCTATAATATCAGCGTAAGAATAAATGCTAAATGTATATGTATAGTCTACAATGATAGTGATTCAGCGAAATAAATAAACAAGCGTATGCGCATCATAAATCGAGAGGATCAATCAGCACCCATCATAATATTTGAACACATCATCAACACACCCAAGTAACAATTCAAGATTTATTGTGGTTTTAAAGCACGCTTAAAGGCTAAAACGCGCCTTGGTCTTCAGAACCCTCACAAAATACCAAGGTCGTTGAGTTTGGTACCCATCATCAAAATCACATCAATAAAAGAGAAGGGAAATATTATCGAGCCTAACGAGACCATTTATATTCTCTTCACTCCATTCACATTGTCACTCTACACCATATTTATGACATTCGTCTAGTGTTATTGAAGGTCAATATATTTGCACTGCGCCAAGAGCCCCAATAGCTGTTTTTGATGATCCACACAATACCCAGTATCATCAATCTACGCTTGATTTCTATTATTGGAATGGCAACAATTCGAATACTAATACATGCCAATGAAGCGCTTTGAGTCCACAAGAAACCCTATTCACAGCGCAACATCTCATAGAAAGCACGAACTGCATGCACATGGCCGAACTGTGTGGTTCAAAGCGAGCCGAGTACATGTCGCTCATTTGGGCCGGTGATTTGGCAACGGTGATGGTCAGCTCGGCCGGGAAACGCGAGCCATCATGAGCGAGGCAATCGAGGCCGCCGACACGGCGGGCGCGACAACTCGTTCTGGATCGGTGAGGCTGATCTGGCCGAGATGTGGGCAACTTCCATTGGCGCACTCGATGGGAACTCGGATCGTTTGCCAACTGAGCGTTAGACTGAGCGATCATCGCCTACACGCCGGTGACCGAACGCAAGAGGCGATCGCTGCATTCGGCTAGGAAACCCGGACCAGAACGATCCGGCGGCGGTGGGTAACAGGCGGATGGTGGTTAGCTGCTGGGATGAATGTGGCTACGATTTTGCGAGAGGCCTGTTTGTGCACAATATTAGAAGAGGATGATTTAAAGATGAACGAATTCTGTTCTCGCCGTGTGAAAATTTCTTATTTTACCCCGAATTTCCCATCGTTCCTGTTTTTGTTCGTGAATGAATTATAGTGTGAAGCTTTGCTTATTGGCGGCTAAAATCACGTCAATTTATGTGAACAACAGAACAACACTCGCGACGAAAGGAAAAGACGGAAAAGACGCAAAAAACCTGAAACGTCAAACGATCGAGTTGCGAGAAGCCGAATAGACGTCAGTCGCCAGTGATTGTTTTCTCTCCTTTCGGATGTGTGTACGAGTGGCAGTGAACATCAGCAGTGGAAAAAGCAGTGAAGCAGAGCAGAAAAAATTGATAGCGAGAAGCAAACCTTCAGAAGGTGGTCGGCCGAATCTTGATAACTTCGGAAAAAGTGTGGTGCACTATGTGACAGGATTTTCTTCAGCTGCCGAGAATGCTTTCCTCCGGGAGGGCGAAGTTTGACGAATCGGATTTTACGTCGAAGGTGAGTGAGGTGTGTTTCTACGCTGTCAATTTCGGCAAGTGCTCCTGCAGTCGGTGATGATAAATTATTGATTTTTCCTGGCTCAACTTTTTGGTGTAATGGATGCGGTTGAAGAAAGAACACAGAAAAAAGTGCCTTCCGAAAATAGAAGTTAATATTTATTTGCCACGGTGGTACCCTCCCTCTCTCTCTGAACCGCCGAGTCAGTCTATTGGTTAGTGACGGGGATTGCCTTTTCAGTGGCGCCTGCAGAACTAGAGCCGAAAGGGCCCGGAATATCTTGGCCTAATTAAAACCGCATTGAGAAGGCGCAGCCAATCCTCGAACGGGGCGAAACATTGCTGCCTTATTGAATCATCATTGTAATATTGCTATCTGGCTGAAGGTTATTGGGAGGCTGGTTGGTGCCTGCATATATCAAACATGTGATTATTCAAATCGAATGGATGATGATTACCACGAATAGCTAGCGGTATTAGATCATTCCAACCGGTAGATAGAAGAACGAATCTCTGCAGGGATTGATCTCGCGCTGGCAATTTTGACATTCTGGTGCAGTGCACTCATTCGACAATGTTTTTTCACCGAATATGCCTATTTATAATAGCTTTGCATTTTGCATACACGCTATGTCTACCCAACCCATACCTGTGTCCAACATTAAGAACAGTTGATTACAGCTTTGGTCTGGTTTGGACATTAATTCTGAATTGCTTTTATTATTGAAGTCACGTCCCGGTGCTTCTCGCGAGTCTGCTTTTGGAATTTGAATTCATGGAAGTGGAAACCATCGGAAAGGGTGGACGGAGCGCTGTGAGGGTTCAAGTTTCAATAGTTTGTCCTGCTATCATTATTGCTTATCTGTTTCAAGTGTTAAAGCACCACTTTAATCTTAAAAGTATTCTTTGAAGCCAAAACTGCACTTACAAATTATATGATTGGTTTCAATATGATTGAAAAGAAATGTTAAATTTGATTTAACATGATGGTAACATGATGTCGATAAATTGAACAGTTGGCCAATGTATTCGCTTTTACTATTAATTGGATTTCGATTCAAGATCACACAATTGTGGGTAAATGTTTGTCTTTAACATAACCGCTGTTTGTTCTCATTTAATTTCTGGAACCACGCAGTCAGGTGTTTGTACTGCCAATCCGATATTAGATAATATTTTTAAATTCGTGCTTCTGGAATCCTAAAAACGTTGCTCGCATTGATGCTTACATTTGGTAGCAATTTGTTGAACTAATATTCGCAACAAGTCAATTTTATTGACCGGGGATTGCATCCGGTCAGACGGCGCCCATTCGGCATGCAAAGAGTTACCTACAAACAGTTATGCCATTCTTGTGAAACTCTTCTATTGTTTTTTTAAAGGAAATTAATCATCAAACTCTCCTCCAATTCACCAGAATAGCGTTGAGGTACCTGTATTGTAGCTGATATTTGCAGTACAAGCTTTTGAAAAGATCTTGAATTCATCGACATGACATGGACGTGGATCTTCAGGGGACAAAGCTTGCATCTGCGCTCGCAACGTGTCTGGAAAACATCGGACATGCCATCACTAAAAACTGGAGATTAGTGAAATATGAGTGGATTCAATTCTTGCAAACTTCAAGCCTTAATAGTTCTCCGACCTAATCAGTGGTTGTTGATCAAGGTCGCTCAAATATTGCCGACATTGACAACGCAGTGGTTCCATAATATGCTGCCAGTCCGCTACTACCGATGGATTATTTAGTGAGGTCTTTGAAAAGAACATTTGCTCGTTCCTCGGATTAGCATTTGACTTGCTGAAATTTTGGTTAGGTTCAGATAGCGTCCCAGAATCATGAAACTATGTGTTAGGTGCAACCCTGGTTCGCTTTGATTTGAAGAATTGAAACAGATGTCAAGACAATCTTAAGTTGGTCCGCAGACGAAATAAAACAGTCTACGAGAAAAGCTTGAAAGTGTCTCGAACACAGAAAATCTAAATAAACTCCCAGGAAAAGCTGAACAATCAATGGGCATTAAAACAATTAAGCAGTTCACAAATTGTATATCTAAGTTAACAGGATAAGCTGAAAAACTTCTGACAGTCCACAGAAAAATATGTAAAACTTTGTCTGAAAACCTTGCTTAATTAACAAGAAAATCAGAAGAATGTTTGCAGGGATTTCTGGAAAGATTTAATGGCAACAAGGAAATATTCAATAGGTAAGACCTGAAGAATTTTTGTACGCGAAAAGTGTAGAAAGATCTTCAGGAAGTCCTTCTAAAGGAATGGAATAACTGCACAGAAAAATAGAGAAGCAGTTTGCGAGATGGTTTTGGAGGAGACCCACAGGAAAATTCTCATGAGAAAAGCTGGTACGATTACTGACACACCTAAAGAAGTCAACGGGAACTTGGCAATATCCCCGGGGAGAATGGAGGCAGTCCGCATAGGATTAGAAGAGAAACTAGTAGAACTTATAAAAATTCCCAGTGCCACTGTTCAGGAATGGTTTTTCGTGTTGTCCTCGGTACGACTTCTTCATCTGTTCTTTGGTCATCTGCACGAGACAGCAGGCTACAGAGCGGTTTGCAGGAAACCATCCACTACCAACTGCTGTAACAATGACGCGCAGAACTGAGTATTAACAGGGCGACCCTAGCCAACAGCTTTCACTTAGTCCCTTGGACTGCCGAGCTGTTCGACATCATGCGGGTTAGATGAATGGAAATGCAAAACTTACGCCCATGCTCTTCAGAAGCTTCTTATAATCAGTGACAAATCAGTTGAACGAAATTTACGGAACTTTGCTCATAACTGCCATACTCCTTGCTAGTTTTACTTTCGGATGCACCGTTTCCTCTAAAGCTTCTATTTCCGAAATATCATGGGCCTGTTTCCACAGCGTTGATGGACTATTCCACCACATTTCATTATGCATTAAATCAATAGGCATCGAATCTCTCGAAATGACGTCTGCAGGGTTCTTCTCCGATCGCACATAATTCCAACTGAAATCTACGGTGAGGTCCAATATAGCTCCAACTCGATTCGCAACAAACTGATTTAAAACCAATGAATTTTTCTTCCACCAGCACAACACAATTTGCGAATCGCACCATAAATTTACTTCATCAAATTGGACAGCCATTGACGATATAACACAATTTAACACCGAACAATTCCAGACCAATTCCTTTCGATTAACTAGCAACTGCATTTACGTTCACTAAGCCATCTGCTGTTATGCTCCGAGTGTAGACTACTGCTCCATACGCACGCTTGGAGGCGTCGCTGAAGCCATGTAATTTAATCCACGTAGCCTTGCTATGTCACACACAACGTCGCTTTTGCTTCTGGTTGATCACAGATAACGTTTGCATTAATAAAATGGACAAAAAATGCCGATTTTTCTACGGGTTTACCTTTCACCCCAACTGACGAATCCACCCATGCAGCATAAATCATAGTAGTCCATGAGTCAGCAGACAAAATTTGACAGCTCTATCAGTCGAACAGTGAAGCAACTCCGTTCCGAAGTGTGCAGGTTCAAAGAATTGCACCCCGCCGCGTCGAAAACGGACATCGTGCGGCACTTTGTGAACGCCGGATACGCCCGCTCCGGCATCTACAACATCTTAGTACTATTAGACAACAATCAGAGCATCGAAAGAAAACCCGGTTTCGAACGGCCGACGGCCCTGAGCGACACGAAGCTCCAAAGGATGCTGAAGAGGAAGACCGAGGGAAAAATTGCTACATCGCGTGCGCTTGGCCCGGAGGTCGGTTCAACTCGATTTTCCCGGCAAATCGCGACGTGCCGGTGGTGATGGACGACGAGACCATGGCAACGACTGGCAGGGCATTTTACTTCCCCCACGAAGGAAGTGTGTTTCGAGGTGAAGTTCATTTCACACACCATGCTCCCCAAAAAATGGCTGCTGTGGCTGACAATCAGCTAGAAGGGGATGTCAAAGCCGCTCTCCTTTCGCTCCTGACTGGTCGTTAACGGGGAAATTTATTGTACGAAATGCCTGCCGGAAGCTGCGTCGTTGATCAAGAAATACCATAAAGGCGAAGACGCGGTGTTCTGGCCGGATCTAGCATCGGCCCATTACTCGAAGCGATCGTTGGAGATAGAGCGGCTGAATATCGATGTGGTATCCAAGTCGGCGCACCCTCCCAATGTCCCCCAGCTGCGTCCCATCGAGGATTTCTGGGCCAAGCTGAAGCGTTAGATCTACTCCAACAATTTTGTCGAGAAAACTGAGGAGGAACTGATAAATAAAACGAAGAAAGAACTCAAAAATATGCCTACACGCATGTTTTCGTCCGCCATGGCGAATGTTTTGGTCAACTTACCTTCCATGGCAGATTTATCGAAAGCAATTATCTGTCCTAGCTTTTTTTTATCACCATCCGAAAAAAGTCCATTTTTTTTAAATCAAACGTTATGAACAACAATCTAACGCGTAAGGATGGTTATGAAATCCAGCGCCATGCTCCTGCTATTTTCAATGAAGTTTCTTGTCAAAAGGAGGAACTAGATTTGAAATTCAATGATCCAGAAGTCGAGTTTAATGTTAAGAGCTACCTATCTAACACTGCCAGTTGTTCTCAAAAAACTTTATTAAGTCAACAAGCTTAACAGAGTCTCCCTTGAGCAAAAACCAATTTGCCTACCAATCAGGAAAATCTACAATTACGGCGCTACAATCACTAGTTAATAAAATCGATAAATCGCTTCAAACCAATGAAATAGCTTTGGTAGCTTTTCTTGATATTCAGGGTGGCCACATACTCGGGAAAATCGAGAAATGCGGGAACCCAAAATCATCGGGAAAAGGGGGGGAAAAGTCGGGAATTTTTGTCATATGGAAGAAACCATACTCACACCTTTTTCAAATGATTTGTGTAGCGTTTTTGTCAATTATTCGGCCCAACGATCACATTAACGGAATGAAACAGTGTTTTTCTGCAACTCCAGCATTGCTGAAGAAGATAGCTCCTTGCTATATGGACGGCCCAGTTATCATCTGGAAGGCGTTCAAAGAATTGACTGGGGAAATCAGGGATCTGCGAGCCAGTCCTGGTTTTGAAGTCCTCAACATCGTTAGTTGCGGCATGCACGTCGTACACAATTTCTTCAAGGAAGAGTTAAGACAAACCGATTTGCATTTGGATCATTTTCTGCTGGTTTTGTTCAGCCTGTTTTAAACATACCGCTTAGGGCATCTTCAGCGGTGGTCTATTTTTGGAACAACTTTATACTTGATTTGCATCATCATACTGGAATAGAACCAGCTAAAATAGGCCAACTCTGCGTACCGGTGTTGTATTTCTTGTTATTAAACCCACCAACACCTATCATCCTGTCAATCATTCAACATCCAGAGATCAGAAGATTTTTCGAAAACTTTTTGCCATGGATTAGTTTGACCAAATAATGTTTACTGCCAGTAGTGCGTTGTTAGCAGACGACGAGAATACTTGCTCTTGCGTTTGGCTGAAGGTGAGTGTGTAAATGCATGCATCTCATTTAAACGATATTAGATAATGCTGATTTGTAATTTGGCAGCGAAAAAAACATGCGTCGAAACCGGTCACGTCGACCGTGATTTCCGTTGCGGTCATCAGAAGCTTTTCCAAGACTACTTTAGCGACACGTCAATCTATGACAAGAAGCACTTTCTGCGTCGTTTCAACATGCCAAGGGAGATGTTCCTGGACATTATGTGACAACTAGAGTCAACTGATGACTTTCTCCAGCTGTTGCAATGCAGCTGGAAATGTTGACCTGAGTCCGTTACAAAGGTACACTGCAGCCTAAAGGATGTTGACGTACGGTTGCTCAGCTAGTTCTTTCGACGAAAACTTGAGGGTTGGTGAACTTAAGGATTTTTTGAAAATCTATCCTGAAGACATACGGCCCGCAGAATTTGCCTTAACCAACACCGGACGAGCTGTAGAAACTGATGAACGAAAATGCTTCCCAAAAATTCGAAAAAAATCGTATAAATTCAGTTAACTTCCTAAAAACTCAGGAAACCTATCAGAAGCACGGTATACTTCTTAGAAAATCAGGAAACCTCCCCGAGGTTTTGCTATTCTGCCTGATGTTAAGTGAACATCCCAAAAAATCAGGGAACTTTCCAGAAATTCAGAGAACTTCCTAGAAGTTAAGGGTTCGTTCTAGAAGCTCAGGCAACTTTCTGAAATTCAGATTGTTTCCTAAAATTCAGGAAATTTTCCATAAATTTAGGGAGCTTCACATAAGCTCAGGAACTTCCCAAAAGTAAAGGGTTCTTCACATAAGTTCAGACAATTATTCAGAAATTTAGGAAGTTTCACAGAAGTTCAGAAAACCTATCAGATTTGTTTGGGTTTTTCTCAGAAGTTCATAGAATTACTCAAAATGTTCAGGGATCTTCCGAGAATTTCAGGGAACTTCCCAAAAGTTCAAGGAACTTTCCAGAAAATTAGAGAACTTCCCATAAATTTAGAGAACTGTCCAGAAATTCGGGAAGCTTTTCAAAAGTTTTGCGAATTTTCCTAGTGGTTTAGAAAACCTTTCAGAATTCCATGAAACTTGCTAGAAGTATACAGAACATCTTAGAAGTTCAGGGAACTTGTTGGAGCTCGAGGAAACAAGGTGCTAGAAGAGCACTACAAATGTTGCTTTATTCGAGAAGATTTGTGGAAGAAAGCTGAATGAAAGTCAGTTGAATTTCGTCGGTGTTCCGATCAAAAGTGTAAGATGCCTGGACCAAAACTGAATTTTATCTTCACGTCTGCAGCAATGGTCGAGTCGTTTCCCAGATTGAATCTCCTATGACTTCGTTTCATTTCGACGAATTGACGGGACTTGTTAGAGCCGCTATGAAGAAAATTGTGTGCATCCTATAGCTCAAAGCGCTCCGCAATGGAAGCAAGGGACCTGGATAACTGTATTATCTACTGGATTATGGCGATGCTAAAAGACCGAGAAATTTCTGCTGACCTTGGAGGTGCGCAACTAACTATTAGATCGATTAAGGGCTGTCCTCAATGAGGCCTCCTACTACGCTTATTGTGGTCTTTAGTAGTAGATGAACTCCTTGAAAGACTAGTAGAGCAAGGGTACGAAGTGATCGGCTTTCCTGACGATTTAGCTATAATATTTTCGTGGAAGTTTGATGACACGATATCTAGTCGGTTACAAACTGCGCTCAATATAGCTGTAAAATGGTGTAGAATAGAAGGCTTAAATGTAAACCTTTCTAAAACTGTTATAGTACATTTTACCAAAAGGAGAAAGCCAAATTTGAAACAGCCTACTCTCAATGGAGTTCAACTTCAGTTTGCGGAAGAAGTTAAATACCTTAGTGTTACTTTGGATAAAAAACTGAATTAGAACTCTCATCTTGACAAGGTTATTACTGAGGGTACAAACGCCCTATAGGTATGTAGTAAAGCAGTGGGTAAAACTGTCAGTGGGGTCGACCAAAAACTGTCCATTGGATTTATTCTCTGCAATTAAAAAAAGACAGATTTTAGATAGTGATCTGGTAGGACATTTAAAGATCCTGAAGGTTTTCAAGTTAAACTCAGATGTTAAAACAATAAAAGACTGGATGACAACAAAGACAAACTACGACGTGCCCTTTGAAGTGGTTTAACTGCCGCTATGAATGGGAGTCTGGTGGACTTAGTTTGCGTCCAGGTTCCATTGTGTTTTACACGGATGAATCGAAAATGTTAGGAAATACTGGAGCCGGGGTTTCTGGCCCTGGAATCAGGAAAGCTATACCAATGGGACATTGTCCAACGGTATTTCAAGCAGAAATTCATGCCATTATTGAATGTGTGAATATTTGTTTAACAAGGAAATACAGATTTGCAAAGACAGTCAAGCAGCTCTCAATGCACTTAAAGCTTTAACGTGTAAATCTAAGCTAGTGTGGGAATGAATTCTTTCTTTTAGACAATTGGCCAGTAGGAACGAAGTTTCTTTATACTGGGTGCCCGGCCATTGTGGTATTAAAGGGAATTAAAAAGTTGACAGCATAGCAAGAGAAGGTTCAGTATCAAATTTAATTGGTCCGGAACCATTTTGTGGAGTCCCAGAGTGTGCTCTGACGACTGAAATGAAAAAATTGGGAAATTTCCATAGTAGAATCAAACTGGAACGCTATGGATACATGCAGACAAGCCAAGAGATTTATTAGACCAAGTGCTGTAAAAGCCTGGGTCTTACTAAATCTTAGTAAAAAAGACCTTCGGGTAATTACTGGTCACTGCCCCAGTTGGTATCACCTAAACAAAATTGGAAGAATTCATTCTACAGAATGTCGTTTTTACCAATTTGAAACTGAAACTGCAGAACATAAACTCTGCAATTGTGGAGCATTGTCCTATCAAAGGATGTCAATATTTGGAAAGGGGTTACTAGAGCCCCCCGGTATTTGGCAGAACGATCCTGGTAGGGTATTAGACTTTATAAAACAAGTCGAGCCTAACTGGGATCAGGGGCTATGTCAACTAATGTCCATCACACCTTAATTGCGACAGGATATTTGACTTCCAGCACCAAATCAAATATGGGTCATACAACAATAATCCTAATGAATGGAAGCAGTTGTGTTTTGGCTCTACAGAAAGTTAAAAAAAGCTTAAGCAAATGTTCGCATTTTTTTCAAGAATTTTTTCAAGAATGTGCATACCAATGGAGGATTTCAATTACCAATAATGATAACTATTGAAAATGATAATATAAATCATGAACCATTCGAAGCAGCGATTGAACATGAAATAGAACCAAACTGTAGCTATCTGATGTAAATGCCGGTCGAGCATCAATTTAAAAAAAAAAAATTTGGATGCGAAGATCTGTTGAAAAAACTGTTCCTAACACGAAAAAACTAGAAAGTTCGTCTGAAACTACCAACTTTGTTTCAGTTGGCAAATGGAAACAAATACGAATGAAATATGGCAAATATTGAATAGTTCCATTATGGTTGTAGAGTAACGAATTTGAAGTCAATGACACACAAAGCTCTCACAGCAATAGGCACTCATTTTGTGGCGTGTATTACAGCTACATTTAGCTAGCCCCTTCCTCTCCTAACGAATTAACTTGTATTCAATCAGAAAGAGAATTTAATGGATGATGCAATCTACAAGAGTGGTTATTCCAGATTACCTTTGATAGAAAGAACATTCTACTAGAATACATTGAGGCTTATTCTGTACCATGAGAGGAGTGATTCAGTGTATTGAAGTCATAATGAAATAGAGAATCACCTCACATAAGATGATTATTAACACTTCACTTGTAACAGCAAATCACTTCACCAACATGGCGTAGAATAAGCCTCATTTTATAAATATATTTAATAAAGAAAACAAACCGATTTCACCATAAAGTCACATAAGCATTGCTAGTAAATCGAGTAACTTTTATCTAAAGCGAACGTGAGAACCATCGGTACATTCGATAAAATTTACGTGAAAATCACTTAATTTTCATCTGAATCACTAAAAGCTGAAATCGACCAAAACGCGTTATTTTCACCTGAAAAGTACGCTGGAAAATGTCTACGTACCTTTTCAGGTGGATATTACGTGATTTTTGTTCGCAGTGTACATCCAAGAATGCCTGAAAAAGCGTCTATTTCCGTTCATCCGCAAGCATAGGGACTTCAAGTCATCTTTTGGCCCGATTTGGCCAGCTGCCACTACTCCAAGATGGTTCTGGAGTGGTATGCTGCCAACAAGATCGATTTTGTCCCCAAGCTGATGAATCCTCCGAATAGAATTTCAAAGCAGCAACTTCGATGAAGCAGCGGGGCAGTCAATTGCACTGTGTGGGCCCTGATGGGCTCCATGAAGAGAAAAATTCGAGATTTCGTTCGAACAGGAGAAATGTAACCATCTAATGCTTACATTAATTGTTATGTTATGTATTCTCCGTGCGAGGAGTAACGATTATAATGTAGAAGAAGATGTTCGCTCATCACCATGAGGCACCAAGAGTGAACAACAATGGTTTTGGCTAGAATGAAAGATGTGAAGAGAAAGTGTTGAAAGGTCCGTCAGAGTGCGGCAGGTAGGAACATTAACAGATGTTTTTTGAAAATTGAGCGAAAGGGCATGTATCCAATGGTACTCGAACTCATGGACGTCAATCTTTGCCTAACATCCCACTGCGGGGTAGGTTGTAGCGACGGAACAAGTCCGCCACTTCAACAGGCAAAAATTGACGCATGGAAAAGACGCTCATGTACCACTGTGGCTTGTATAGTTTATTCTTAGCTGATCTATTGTGTGCACTCTGTTTACTGATGCGCACATGGGAGAGGAACTCTCTCTTTTTTGGGTTTGTTTTGATTCGCAACGACTGACGATCACTCAAAGTTTTTCTCGTCGTCTCCAACGTAGAGACCTCGGAGAGAAACATCGTGAAGCGATCTCCTTCTACATCATAATCGTTACTCCTCGCACGGAGAATACATAACATAACAATTAATGTATGTAAACCCATAAATGGTGGTAACCATTAATTATACTGGTGGGGACCAGTATCGCATCGCTTCACGATGTTTCTCTCCGAGGTCTCTACGTTGGAGACGACGAGAAAAACTTTAGTGATCGTCAGTCGTTGCGAATCAAAACAAACCCAAAAGGAGAGAGTTCTTCTCCCATGTGCGCATCAGTAAACAGAGTGCACACAATAGATCGCTAAGAATAAACTATACAAGCCACAGTGGTACATGAGCGTCTTTCCATGCGTCAATTTTTGCCTGTTGAAGTGGCGGACTTGTTCCGTCGCTACAACCTACCCCGCAGTGGGATGTTAGGCAAAGATTGACGTCCATGGTTCGAGTACCATTGGATACATGCCCTTTCGCTCAATTTTCAAAAACATCTGTTAATTTTCCTACCTGCCGCACTCTGACGGACCTTTCAACACTTTCTCTTCACATCTTTCATTCTAGCCAAAAACATTGTTGTTCACTCTTGGTGCCTCATGGTGATGAGCGAACATCTCCTTCTACAACATCTAATGCTGTTAGTTTGAAGTTTTAATAAAAGTACTGTAAAGCAACCATAAATGAACTTTCTTGTTGCATCACGAATTACAGGTATTTTTGTTCGTACCGGATGAAGTTCACGACAAAATCTGGAAATGTTAAAACCTGAAGCAAGGCAACAGCCGCTGGGTATTCCACAGAAAAAGTGGAGGCAGTCCTCAACGGGAGGAAATTTTTTTTGGGAAAGATGTGAAATGAAGGATCACCTTAAAGACATCTCGAAGAAGCACTCATGAAGACCCGATAAAACAGGGTGAAGTTTACTAGACAACCTTGACAACGGTATAATTGTGTTATTACACAATTGCAGATTCATGCATTGGCCTCGACAGCTCGTCGTCTGAGACACTAAGTCGACAATCAGCGAAAGTTTGCTCATAAATTGTAAAAGGCTTTACTTGCTTGCTATCAACTGGATATGTTGTTGCAGTGTTGCTTCTATGTAGATGATTTCGCTACCAAATTTAAAGCACTTTTATTTTAAATAATGATACATGATAATGAAATCTGTGATAGGGAAATAACTCGTGGTGCGTTCTCTTCGCTCGAGCACGAACTCAACTACAATAATTTTAGCCTGTAAAAAGCATATCGCATTCGCCAAACGACTGCTTTTCGATAACTTCGAACTAATCAATTCATTCTCTTTCCATCCTTCCAGAATCTACCCAACTCCGGCTAATATGAGTTGGTGGTCCACATTGGAGCACATTTACCAAATAACTGCAACCCTGACGCAACAGCATAACCAAACGCTTCGTTAATCTTCAGCAATTGAGCAAGACTGATTTACGCTAAAACTTAGCATACACTCATTCCTGACGGCGCACTCCTCAGTAGCACCAGCACTAGAATGTCCTACTCAAACGGTACCCAGCTCAAATCGTCGGCTTCCGCGGCACCCCGGGTAGCAACAACGGTGGCCCTCCCCGTCAGCCGCTGCCTCCGCCGGGTCGACCGCAGAGCTACAGCTACAGCAGGGACTCCGACCGGTTGCAGTGGGAAATGCGCCCGGCCAATCGGACGCCGAACACCACTCCGGTCAGCACGGTTCTCAACTCACCGGATCTAACCGATCTGGACACGAAGCTACGCTACCAGCACAGCACCCTGATGCAGCATCATCAGATCAAAGTGGGCCGCAGTCCGGTCGGCAGTGGCGGGAACAACGATAGCAATAACTCCTCCAATCCGTCTAGTCCGACGCTGCAGACGTCGCACCCGGGCCGGCACCAGACAGAAGCTGCATTTTCATCCTTCTCGCTGCTGTCCGACGGAGAAATGGTTGTGTTTGACGATATCGATACGACGATGGGTTTGAACCGCAACTGGAGGATGAGTGGAGATCGGGATATTCTGGGAAGTTCACCGGTGCCTTCCGAAAGCGAGAACGAGGAGGAGGAGGACAATAGCTGTGCTTCCGGCGGACAGGACGGCGGCACGAAAGATGACGAGAGAAATTACTACGATGTGGATAGTTCGAAGATCCAGAGAATCATCGGAGGTCTGACGATTGCGGAGTACGAAGGTTCACCACGACGGTTCGGTATGGTTGATCGGGATGATCTTGGTGGAAGGTCCGGTGGAATGCCTCGACCGGGATTTCCGAAGGTAGGTTTTGTCTAATTCTCTAATTCTCCGGAATATTGGATTCATTGGATGGTTTCGTTTCAGCGGGTGATTTCGCCCAGTCCCCAGGCTTCACCGACCACCGACAGTCAGTCGGAGTTGATCGATCTCAATGACGATGGGGACGGATCTCGGTTACGGACCCTCACCAACGAGAGTAAGTTCAATCTAACCTATGTCGATTATTTTACCTCCACCAACGACGAGCTGTCGTTGATGGAAGAGGGTGAGCAAAACAATCAAACTCCAACTAATGTACTAACCAATATCGATAACGTTGACGAAGGCGGTGGTGGTGGTGGTGGAAAGGATCAGGACTACTTCTTCACCTACAACGCTTCTAGTACTAACCGAAATGCTCAAAGTAACGCTTATGTTGCCCACCGGCTGGCCACAAAGTCCAATCGATCCGGATCCGGCCAAGACGAGGCTGGCAACGAAGACGACGATGAAGACGAACAGCAATCCAGTACCCCGGTCGGGAGTCACTTGAGCAATAACTACCCATACTATCATAAACACAGTAACAACCAATACCATTATGGCGATACTAATGCACAACAGCACGCGGAGTCGCACAATCAACAGGAACATTTCTATCGTACGCATTATGCTTCTTCACATCATCATCATCACCATCATCACTATCATCAGCATCGTGGCTATGGGATAGGGACGGATGGCGGTGATGGGGAAGCACAGGACATTGAACTTCTGATCGATTCCGGCAGTCGAAGTGGAGGGGAATCGGAAGTCGAACCTCAACAACAGCAACAGCAGCAGCAGCAGATGCATCATCATCACCAGCAACAGCATTCCCATCATATGGACAGTAAGATTCGGAGCTTTACGCTTTCTCCGGAAACAACCGATTACGATTCCAACTGCGGGGATCTGGACTCGGAAGTCTCCCTGCGGTACATGGGAAATGAATACGGTTGGTAGAGGCGCTAGCATGGTTTGGTGTTGTTGCTTTTTGTGTAGTTGGCATGCTTTAGGTGTGAATGGCTTGGAAAGTTGGACGTGGGAGTTGGGATGGTGAGAGGGGAGAGGGGAGTGATTTCAGTGGATCAGCAAGATGTTATTCGATAGGATCAAATTAAGTTGATGGTTAAGATCCACTTTACTGCAGGGGATCGGTGAAGTCCACTCTAATGAATCATTGTGATCCGCTGTTGCGAACTATTGAGATCAATTCTAGTGGGTTAATTAAATCCATTCTAGGGGGTAAATGAGATGCACTCTAGTGAATCATCTAGACCCAGTCTACTGGGCTATTTAAATCTATTCTAGTGGATGGATTACTGATATCCAGTCTAATGGATCACTATGATTCCTTTTAGTAGATTAATTAAATGTACTATAGTGCTTCAGTGAATTCCATTCCGAGATCTATTCTAGTGGAGCATTGATATCCACTCATATCCACTTGATTGGATCACTGAGATCCATACTAATAGATTACTAAAACAATCTTTGAAGTTCACTGTAGCGGAACACTAAGTTCGACTCTAATTGATATTTCAAATTCACTGTATTGGGTCACTAAATTCCACTTTAATAGTGAATGATGATTGCAATCCGTTTGAGTGGATCTGTCATACCCACACAACTGAATAACTGAGGTCCTTACTAATAATAAGGTCCATTCTACTGAATTACCAAGACTACTGATCCACTTATTTAGTAGATCACTAAAATGCACCCTAATGGATCACTGAATTCCATTTCATCCATTTCGAAACCCATTCTTGAACCAAACCCAGTATGATTTATTAGAAGCGCGTACACAGTGCAACACAACAATAGGGTAGTGACATCGACTACTCCACTGGAGAAGATCATACCAATCTACTAGGGTGGATATCAGTGATCCAATAAATCAGATATGATTGATTTACTTAAGTGGATGTCAATGGATCATGGATCATTAACATCCAATCAAGTAGATCACTCATATCTGATTTATTGGATCACTGATATCCACCCTAGTAGATTGATATGATCTTCGCTAGTGGAGTAGTCGAGCTCATTACCCTATTGTTGCGTTGCACTGTCCGCTTCTATTAGATCAATCAAATCTTCACTAGACGAACACTAAAATCCATACTAATAGATTACTAAAACAATCTTTGAAGTTCACTGTAGCGGACCATTAAGCTCAACTCTAATTGATAACTTAAATTCACTGTATTGGGTCACTAAATTCCACTACAGTGAATCATTGCGAGGTGAATGATTGCAACCCGTTCGAGTGGATCAGTCATACCAACACAACTGAATCACTGAGGTCCTTACTATTAATAAGGTCCATTCTAGTGAATTACCAAGACTACTGATCCACTCTATTAGACCAATGCGATCCACTCTCTCGGTAAATCGCTGAGATGCACCCTAGTGGATCACTGAATTCCATTTCATCCATCTCGAAACCCATTCTTGTACGAAACCCAACACAACAACACAACAATAGAGTAGTGACATCGACTACTCCACTGGAGAAGATCATATCAATCTACTAGGGTGTGTATCAGTGATCCAATCAATCAGATATGAGTGATCTACTTAAGTGGATGTCAATGGATCATGGATCATTGACATCAACTCAAGTAGACTCACTCATATCTGATTTATTGGATCACTGATACTCACCCTAGTAGATTGTATGGTCTTCTCTAGTGGAGTAGTCGAGCTCACTACCCTGCTGTTGCGTTGCACTGTGTTCCGCTTCTAAAAGATACATCAAATCTTCACTAGCCGATCACTAAAATCCATTCTAATGAAGTATTCGGATGGCGAATCGTTGCGATCCACTTAAGTGGATCATCGCTTTCTATTCTAGTGAATTGTTGAATTCCATTCGAGTAGGCCAGTGAAATCACTCTAGTGGACCACCATGGTTTTTAAGGTTAAGTCAATCTTGTGGATTACCAAGAACACTAATTCACTCTATTACATTACTGAGATCCGGGTTTAGTATTTAACAAATCAAGTCCAGTAGAGCAATAAAATCAGTCTGGTGGGATAATCAACTTCAAGAGATCAATAAGATTCATTTTAGCGGACCACCGACTTTAGTGAATTGTTGCCATATAATGGACTAATGGACTAAAACTCACTCTGGGGAACCAATAAGGTTGTATCTGATGACTTACTAAAATGAATGAATGAAATTAATTCTGGAAATCCACTCTCTAGACTAGCTGGAACTAAATTTTTTAGGTTAGTAATTTCCACTCTGATGGATCATTCCGATTCACTCCAGTAGTTCATTCCGATCGACTCTAGTGGATCACTTCGATCCACTCTACTAGATCATTTCAATCCACTTTAGTGAAGCATTTCGATCTAATCTGGTGGATCATTTCGACCCACTCTACAGGATCAATTCGAACCTCCTTAGTAAAGCATTTTGCATCACTAAAGTGGATCATTTCGATCCACTCTCCAGATCATTTCGACTCACTCTAGTGAATCATTTCAATCCACTCTAGTGCGTTGTTTAGATCCACTCTAGCGGATCCTTTCGATCCACTTTAGTGCGTTATTTCGATCCACTCTAGTGGATCCATTTGATCCAGTTCAATAGGTCATTTCAATCCATTAAAGTAGAGCATTTAGATCCACACTACAGGATCAATTCGATCCACCTAAGTGAAGCATTTCGAATCAGTTTAGGGTATCAGTTCGATCCACTCAAGTGGATCATTTTGATCCTCTCTAGTGGATCATTTCGATCTACTCTACTGGATAAATTTGATCCACTCTACTGGATTAATTCGACTCATATCAAGAATTTCGATCCACTCTAGTGGATCATTTCAAATTGTTCTAGTGGATCATTTCGATTTACTCTAGTGGATCCTTTCGATCCAGTCTAATGAATTATTTCCATCCAATAAAGTAGAGCATTTCGATCCACACTACAGGATCAATTCGATCCACACTACAGGATCAATTCGATCCACCTAGGTGAAGCATTTCGAATCACTTTAGGGGTTCAGTTCGATCCACTCAAGTGGATCATTTTGATCCTCTCTAGTGGATCATTTCGATCTACTCTACTGGATCAATTTGATCCACTCTACTGAATTAATTCAATCCACGCAAGTGATGAATCTCGATCCACTCTAGTGGATCATTTCGAATTGTTCTAGTGGATCATTTAGATTTACTCTAGTGTATCCTTTCGATCCAGTCTAATGAATTATTTCGATCCATTAAAGTGAAACATCAGTTCGATCCACTCTAGTAAAGCATTTCGCATCACTATAGTGGATCATTCAATCTCTCTGGTGCGTTAATTAGATCCACTCTAGTGGATCCTTTTCGATCCACTTTAGTGCGTTATTCCGATCCACTCTAGTGGATCCTTTCGATCCAATCTAATGGAATATTTCAATCCATTAAAACAGAGCATTCGATCCACACTACGGGATCATTTCGATCCACCTAAATGAAGCATATCGAACCACTTTAGTAGATCAGTTCAATCCACTCTAGTAGATCATTTTGATCCTCTCTAGTGGATCATTTCGATTTACTCGACTGGATCAACTTGATCCACTCTACTGGATCATTTCAATCCACTCAAGTGAAGAATTTCGATCCACTCTAGTGGATCTTTTCGATCTACTCTTCAGGATCTTTTCGATCCACTCTAGTCGATCATTCCCATCCGCTCTACTGGATAATTTTGATCTGCTCTACTAGATCATTTAAATTCACTTTAGTAGCTTCTCGACGCACTCAACTGGATCATTTCGATCCACTCTTTAGGATAATTTCGATTTCCTCTTGTGGATCATTTCGATCCACTCTAGTGCATCATTTCAATCGACTCTAGTGGATCCTTTCGATCCAGTCTAATGGATTATTTCAATCCATTTAAGTGGAGCATTTCGAACCACTTTAGTGGATCAGTTCGGTCAACTCTAGTGGATCAGTTCGGTCCACTCTAGTGGATCAGTTCGATCCACTCTAGTGGAACATTTTGATCTACTCTACTGGATCTTTTAGATCTGCTCTACTGGATTATTTCAATCCACTCAAGTGAAGAATTTCGAGTTACTCTAGTGGATCATTTCGATCCACTCTTCGATGTCTTTTCGATTCATTCTAGTGGATCATTTTGATCCACTCTTGTAGACCATTTCGATCCACTCTACTGAATCATTTTGATCTGCTCTACTGCATTATTTCAATCCACAAAATTTCCACGAATTTCGATCCACTCTAGTGTATCGTTTCAATCCACTCTAGTGGATCCTTTCGATCCAGTTTAAAGAATTATTTCGCTTCATTAAAGTGAAGCAATCCTGTAAAGTATTCCACGTTAGTAAAGCATTTCGCAACACTATAGTGGATCAGTTCGATCCAATTTAGTGTATCATTTCGATCCACTCTTCATGATTATTTCGACTCACTCTAGTGTATCATTTCAATCCACTGGTGCGTTATTTAGATCCACTCTAGTGGGTCCTTTCGATCCATTTCGATCAATCTGATCCACTACTGGATTATTTCAATCCACTCAAGTGAATAATTTCGATCCACTCTAGTGGATTAATTCAATCCACTCAAGCGAATAATTTTGATCCACTCTAGTGGATCTTTTTGATCCATTCTTTAGCATCTTTTTGAGATACTCTAGTGGATCATTTCGATTTGATCATTCCGATTTCCTCTTGTGGACATTTCGATCCACTCTAGTGCATTATTTCAATCCACTCTATTGGATCCAGTCTAATGAATTATTTCGATCTATTAAAGTGAAGCATTTCGAACCACTTTAGTGGATCAGTTCGATCCACTCTACAGGATCAATTCAATCCACCCTAGTAAAGCATTTCACATCACTCTTTTGGATTATCTGGACCCACTCTAGTGAAAAATTTCCAATCCAATCTGGTGGATCATTCCAATCCACTTAAATGGATCATTTCGATCCACACTTACCAGATACTTCAAATGGATCTATAAGGCTCCGTGCAGTTAGGTTAACCAGATTCACGTTTTTGGATCTTTGAGGTCCGCTTTTAGTATATCAATATGATACACTAAAGGGTGTCCCACATCAAATTGTATCACGGAAAAAGCGCCGTAAAAATTTCCTAGCTGGCCGATCCTTTTCAAACTTTCTGGCAATAAAATATACCCTGATAAAAAAAACCTTAAACGAAAGATATCACAAATTCTCCAACTATTTCGTTAAGAAAAATAATCATACGAAACTTGTTAGGGTTACCCATTAGGGAAGGTCCATTGATTATGTCACTTAGTAAGGAGAAAGAGGGGGGGGTTCGGAAAACGTAACGATCCAAACAAAAAAAAATTGAAGGTCCATACAAAAAACGTGACAAGGGAGGGGGGCGGGGGCTGGGGGTGACATAATTAATGGACGTTGCCTTAGTGAGCTTTTTGCATATTTATTTCATTCAATTTTCATAGTTCGCACCTCACGCCGAACTTCACTCATTAGGTCCTGAACAACATCTGCCTGCAGCTTTTTCTGTACGGCAACCAACTTTTTCTTCGTGTCTTCTTCAAGTTTGACCTCACTGGGATGCGTCGATTTTTTCGATGGGCGTTGCGTTGCGGGGGTTCATGTCTGTGGGTACGAAAGTGACCCCGTTGATTTTGTACCACTCCAGGTCAACATTTGAACAGTGGCACAGAGTGGCAAGATCGTAAGGCCCTCGTGTTACTTCAACAAAGGAAGCAGACGCTTCTGAAGACATTCCGTGAGGTAGATCTCCTCTTGTACAGTCATAGTCACGTAGCCAAATCATGTATTTCTTTGCAAACTTTGAAAGTTTCAACTTCCTTACTTCCTCCGAAACATCAAAATTGTGATGAGCGAACATCTCCTTCCACATCATAATCGTTACTCCACGCACGGAGAATACAAAAACATAACAATTTTACATAGAGTATGTAAAAACCATAAATGGTGGTAACCATTAATCCTACTGGTAGGGACCAGGGTCGCAACGCTTCACGGTGGTTCTCTTCGAGGTCTCTACGTTGAAGATGACGAGAAAAACTTGAGTGATCTCAGACGTTGCTAATCAAAACAAACCCAAAAAAGGAGAGAGTTCCTCTCTTCAGTGGTGCATGAGCGCTTACCAAACGTCAATTTTTGCCTGTTGAGGTGGCGGATTCGTCCGTGCCTCGACCTACCCCACAGAGGGATGTTAGGCAAATGGTGACGTCCATGGTTCGAGTACTACTTTACCCATGCCCTTTCGCTCAATTTTCGATACATCTATTCTATTTCCAACCTACCGTGCACTGACGGAACTTTCAACACTTTCTCTTCATATCTTTCATTCTAGCAAAAACATTACTGTCCACTCTTGGTGCCTCATGGTGATGAGCGAACATCTCCTTCTACATCAAAATTGTGCTGGGCGATGAAGAACGGTAGCCCCGGAAGCTGCCGAAAGTCCGCCTTGACGTAAAGTCTCATCATCCATGATGGAGACAATGAGGTTTGTGTACATCTGGGTGTACCGTTTCCAGGCCCGTGACTTGCCGTTCGTCACGATTTGGAGCCTTCTGCACTCTGTACGTATGCAGTCCATCTCGGTCCTTGGCTCTTTGAACTAAAGACTTGGACAGATTCAACTTTTTGGCCACATCCCTGATCGAAGCATTCAGGTATTCCGAGCTTAAACGCTTTCACGACACGCTTGTGATCCTGAGTACTAATAGAACATTCATTCAGACCGCATGTCTCCTTCCGTTCGAAGCTCAGAGTTTCGTAGTAACGTTTAATGTTGTCACCGCTGACTGCACGATTCCGAGTTGTTTTCCGAAATTCCGAAAGAGAGTTGAGGAATTTCCTGCTACTTGCTCAAAATCAATTCGCGACGTTGCTTTTCGATGACACCATTTTTCCAATTTTCGAAAAACTGACAGCGATAAAAATACAACAACATAAAATACTCTAAACTACTTCTACCCAAGTTTTCAAGAAAATACCCAATGGGTAATTTTCTACAGCGTTTTTTCGTGATGCAATTTGATGTTGGACACCCTTGACACGATAATGGATTACTGAAACTTAAACACTAACCCCAATATTACTTATTCACTCTTGTAGATAACTAATATAATTCAAATGATACCTTAGATTCTTTTTATTGGATCGTCAGATTCACTCTTGTAAACCTCTGATCTATCGATCTGATCTTGTAAATGCTTCTTCAAGATCCACTTTAGTCAAAACCAATGATTATTTCTGTAGACTGTAGACCTTTTGTTTTGCCTTACCTTAGCTGATTTCAAGAATCACCCACCCCAGAAAATTCTAACCCAAAAACCCGCTTTCTCCCCCTCTCTCCGCAGGAGCTTTCCGGTGATCTCAATGGCCTGTCCGGCCATGTCGGAGGTGGCGGCACCGGCTGCAACGACAACACAACCGACTACGGGCGACTCTACAGCAGTATGCCGATCCTGGAGGATGGTCTTTCCAGTGGCCATGCCTCCGATACGGAGAACAATGTAGCGCCTGCTCCCCCGCTGGGCATCTCGATCGTGATGGACCAAGTACAGCTGCAGCAGCCCGAAGATCCGACGGCAATAGAGCAGGAAACCGGACATCCTTTCATATCTTCCATTCAGATGGCTGCTGAGTCGGTCCATCGATCGGACGCGGATCAGCCACAACCAGCTGAACTGGATTCATGCGACGAAGTTCAGGAAGCGATCAAGGACATCAAGGCAGCGCTGCAAAAGACAAAGATATTGCCCTCCACGGAAGGTTCATCAGTTCTAGATCCGGAGCAAGGTGGCAGGAATGACGTCTCACCGGTGTGGGTACCCAGGTTAGGACGCCTATTACATTCCCATAAACGAAATTTATTCAGATTTTATCGCCCCCTAGATCGTTTGACAAGTCCCGAGAAAGCTTGGACTCAGACCAACCGGTCAAACTGCTGAGTGCAGACGAAGAGGAAGCGGACACCGACTTGGAAACGGACCGGCTTCTCGGTCAACAGCGGCTGGACGACCACGGATTTGGCGATGAAAAGGTAACCTCCAGCTAAATCCACCTTCATTCATTTGTGTATCATGCGTTCATTTGTGTTCGTGTTTCTCCCTTTCTCTCCCTGGCAGAGCTGGGCCGAACGATCCAAAGTCCGTTCGATCCGTTCGCCGTCGATACCGCTGATTAGCAAAAACCACACCGCCATCCGGGCCGGTGTGGGAACGCAAATTTCCGCTGAATCTCCGGTGAAGAACGTGGGCATAACGAACGTGTACGGCAATGGCGGAACCATCCCGATGGGGTCGGACAAGGAGGAATTGAGTCTGCAGCAGGAGGCCTCGCCGGACGACAAGAGTCCGGTTCTGAAGAGCGTTAGTGTGATTGTTTGCGTTTGTTTATGTTTTCATTTGGATGTGGTGGTGGAATGTTGTGAATTTGTTTTTTAAATGGTCTTTTCTATTTTTAGGATCCGGACAAGAAAGGAAGGTGCAAAACGAAAGAAGGTGAGTGGAAAATTGAAATGCTTGCTACGCGGCCCTCCAGGCGGGAAGTGTGAGGCGCAAGCTGTTAGTCGTGACCCTCGTTTTTGTGTCCCCGATCAGCGATCGAAATTCTAAATTTTACACTGTACTCAAAAAAGATAGCCTATTGTCGTGCACTAATCTACCTCTTATGATTATTTTGCCGTTTTTCTTGCACGCTTTACCTTGTCCGTTCGGAATTGTGTACCCGTTGCGCCCATTTGCAATGCGTTGAATGTGTAAGTGTTTTCCTCCTGAAATGAATTCTTTCGTTGAGTGGTTCGATGTTCAATTATGTGCTTCAATTTTTCATTTATTTTTTATTTTGTACGATTAGGCTGATTGGGATTTAAAACGAGCTTTGGAAAAAAGTGTGTACCATAAATGTTTATACAGTTTTCTTGAGGGATTTGTTGTGATAGGGGAGACCCGAGGAGACTTGATTCCCATTTTGAATCTCATAGACAAATAAGAATGTTTTGGTTCTACCGTATGCATTATAATGTTTGCACCAGTGAGCAATACCAAAATTTAAAAAATAATCCCAAGGATATCGGTTTTGATTTATTTATTTATTCAAAAGGGGTATCTTTCTAAGAGAGCCTTAAGCTCGAGTTACGGTCGATCGAATTTCCACTTGCTGCAATTACCGCTTCCGGCAGGTCCTAATAATGTAGCCGGGACCTGATTTTCGTCTGCGGGCTACGATCCTCGAAGGACGCTGACATCCGAACGAGATTCCTATCAAAGCTCGAGGCTAACGCGGAAGGTGAATGCACCATAGAATCGCTCATAACGGAGTTTCATCGCCTTCAAAACCTCAAGCACGATGCTGCCATGGTGGAACAGAAGAAACCGGATAGCTCAATCTGTGCAGTCAAGCAGAACCGGTCAAATCCGTTTCCAAAGAAAGCAAGAAGACGAAGCTTGATGGTCCCAAAACACTCTGTTGGCAGCGCGGCGCGCATCCGCGACTGCACCTACACGAAGCATGTTTGTCGGGATTGCAAGCAAACCGGCCACAAAGACGGCTATTGTGGCAGTTACGCTTCAAAGACGGCGCAAAAGAAGAAGAAGAAGAAAGTCAACGGAATATTCTGCATCAACCAGGTTAGCTGCTCTTCAAGACGGTAGTTCCTGACGGTGGACATCAACGGGTCTCCAGTCACCCTCCAGTTGGACACCGCGTCAGATATCTCAATCGTTTCGAAAAAGCAGTGGACTAAGGACCTAAGGTCGCCATCACTGACTCCTACTACACGGAGTGCCAGGGTAGCAACGGGTAATCCTCTATGTCTACTTGAAGAACTGGAATGTTCAGTAACACTTGGAGGTGTCACTAAAATTGAAACTTTCTACGTGACGAACAGTTTCAACAATCTGTTCGGTCTGGACTGCATACAGGGTGCGGCAGAAAATAATGCGAAAATGTTCAAACTTGAGTATTGGGTTAATTCGTGTAGCTAGTGACTAATTTCTGTCGAAAGTGCATTTGTTGATGTTTACTTTCAAGAGCTGCATCCAACCATTCTGTTTGTTTTATTGCAAATTCGTCAAAATGTTCGCGAAAGAAGTGATCACCAGTTTATTGCTCGCCCAGAAGAAGCCGAAAGAGATTGCCAAGGTGGTAGGGTGCCATTTGAAAACAGTTTACCGCATAAAAAAGTCCCTGCAGGATGGTCTTGAGCAGCGGAAACCGGGAAAGCGGCACGCCGAACGTGATCAGAGTGGTCCGTGCAAAAATTGCTCGCAACCCGGTGCGTTCCATAAGAAAAGTGACTCGTTCCAAGAGATTGCTTTCCTTGTTGAAGAAGGAAAAAATGATAATCCTGTTCTCCGACGAAAAGCTTTTCAGCATCGATGCTATGGCCAACAGCCGCACGGACCGGTTCATTTCACCTCAGAAAATGGAGAACGTTCCGAAAATTGAAATTAAAATTTAAAACCAAACATCCGGCTGGTGTCATGATGTTTGGCTTGGTGGCGTCCAACGGTTTGAAATTTCCGCCTGTTTTCATTGATGCTGGAGTTAAAATTAATACCGAAGTATATATCGGTATTTTAAAGGACCAAGTGCTTCCCTGGGTGAAGGCCAACTTCTCCGAGGACCAAAACGTTGTCCTACAGCAGGATGGAGCGCCGTGTCACACGTCCAATCGAACCCAACAATGGTTGAACGATAACATGAAGTTTTGGCCGAAGGATTTGTGGCCCCCCTAGCAATCCAGATCTTAATCCGTTGGATTATTCGATTTGGGCATATGTTGAAGCACGGGCCTGCAAAACACCACACCCTAGTGTGAAAACCCTGAAGTCAACCATAACACGCACATGGCAGCCAATGTCGGAGGACTACGTCCGAAAAGCATGCTCTGGCTTCCGGCGTCGGCTCGAGGATGTTATTAATAAAAATGGAGGACACATCGAATAAGGACTTCATAAAGATAACTGCACTCGAAAATGTTGATATTATTGCTTAAATTAGTTGAAAATTGGATTTGAAAGAAATAGAACAAATTTTCGCATTATTTTCTGCCGCACCCTGTAGAGCTATTCGGACTATGGGACAATCCGCTGTCTGCAATTTGTAACCAGATCCACGTTGCTGCACGACAATCAGATCCAACGGTACAAAGCTGCGTTTCCAGAAGTGTTCAAGGCCGGCCTATGACTCTGCCAGAAGTCTTCAAAATACGTACCTGTGCCGTTTATTCTACCGGACTGAATGCTGCTTTGAAACCCAACCACTATCCACTACCGGTTCCTGATGACATATTCAGCAAATTAAATGGATGCCGGTATTTTTGTATCATTGACCTCAGTAATGCTTATCTTCAGATGGAATTTCTCAAGATGGATGCCAAATTAGTTTGGAATCAGGAGTGCCAGAAATCGTTCCAGCGGTTCAAGGAGGTACTTCGATCGAATTTGACGTTGACGCATTATGATCCTGCCTTAGACATCATCGTTGCTGCCGAAGTCCGTTATTGGGGCATGCCTTCTTCACAAGTTTCCAGATGGTAGACTCAAATCCATCGCTCACGCATCCCGCTCTTTCCTTCACGCGAAGGCAAACTATGGACAGATCGAGAAGGAAGGCCTTGCGTTGGTATTCGCCGTGACAAAATTCCATCGCATGCTGCTAGGGCGCCGGTTTACTCTCCACACGGATCATCAAATACTACTGCGGATCTTCGGACAGAAGAACGAAATTCCGGTTTACACGGCCAACCGCCTTCAACGTTGGGGACTGACACTTCAATCGAGTACGTGTCCACTACGCAATTTGGTAATGTCGACGTACTATCTCCCCTTATCAACAGATACGTTAAACCGGATGAGGATATCATCATCGCCTCCATTTAACTGGCAGATGAAGTCGAGATGCCACTCCAAGAAGCCATTGTGCTCTCAAGTGCCCAGTTCTCCAACAAGCGGTCCAGTATATCCAGCGTCGATGGCCTGCCAAACTCGACAGCAACTCCAAAACTGCCGTACGCCCCCTTTTCGCTTATCGAGATGCATTGTCGGTAGTGAAGGGCCACACCTTCCAAGTCACCACCCAAGGATCCGTTGCATTCGTGGCCACTCACAATCTCCCTGGGAACGAATTCACATCGACTTTTCTGGCCCACTCAACGGTCTATACTTTCTGGTAGTTGTGGACGCCTTCTCAAAGTGGCTAGAAGTTCGTATCGTACGATCCCCGACTACAGCAGTAGTAATCAGGTTCCTGAATGAGCTATGTGCACGCTTTGGTACTCCCGACGTCATTGTCTCCAATAACGGCACCCAATTTACGTCGGAACAATTTGCGGATTTGTGCAGGAAGAACGGCATTCAACACTTCCGAATCTCGCCGTATCATCCACAGTCCAATGGTCAGACAGAAAGAATTGTGGACGCCTTGAAGAGGTCACTGCACAAAATCAACGAGGGGGAAACATCACGGAATCGCTCCGGACTTTCCTCCAGGTATACAAGACTACCCCCAGTCGTATTCTGAATGGTAAGACACCTTCGCAGCAGATGTTTGGCCGAAACATGAAGACAGTCCTGGATCTCCTTCACTGATTGTGGTGCCGAAGCCTGCACTCCTCAATCATCGCCAGGACGAGCAGTTCAATCGGAAGCTCCCCGTGATTTGCGTAAAGGTGACAAGGTCTACAGCAGCAACAACAAGTGGCAGTAGGCTCCCGGCGTGAGCATTGAAGTCATTGGTCGTGTCAGCTACAATGTGCTGCTGAACGAGTGGCATGGACGGAGGAAGCTTATCAGATCACACACCACCCAACTCATGATGCGTTTCAGTAGAGAGGAAACTGTTGCAGCAGATTTGACACCACTGGATATGCTGGTGGACAAACGTTCATTCCGGGACGCAACGAAGAATAGGAACAATACGAAGAAGATTCCAGTCAACATAAAAGAGCCGAAGTCATTTCCGTACCAGAAGTAGGTCCCAGACAGATCGAAAAATCTGAATCGGAAAAACAAGAAATTGCCCAACCATCAACCGATCCGTTTCAAAAAGTAGGCCGCAGAGGATGATTCGGATACCTTCAAGATTTGAACCATGCCAAGAATGTTGGACACTATCATAGTAGTCGGACAACAAGCAACTACAGTTACCGTGAACAGCCTGGCAACGCGTAGCAACTGGACATATAAAAGGCAGCCAACAAACTGCCAACGGTTCATTCTGTAATAAGACTTCGTCGATACCGGATTACCTTTTGTAATGCGCTTGGACCATCGCTCGGCGAGTACACAGTAAGCTGCGATGTGATTTCCTCGAAACAAATGTGACTTGACTCCAGAGCGTATCGAATGGAACCGACCATAGGTTGAACATGTCGACCCAATCAATTCCGAGCACGTTGGGTTCCGGCGATGACGTCACGAAACACTGATGGTAGATTCTCAATTGAGTTGGATGCCTCAATCGATGATGGTGTCAGCTTTGGGCGTCCCAGTTATTGCCACGTTGTTTTGGAAATTACCGTGATATCGCTTGCGGAGTCCAATTGTAGCGAAATAGCGACATCGTTGATGGTGATCATCACCTATGTACTTGCGTTTTCTAGAGCTATTGGTGACGTGGTTCAAGAAATTCCTTTCAGCATCGGTCTGGTAGAGTAGCATGTAGACTTTTTGACACAACTTGGTGGCCGGTGCGGTTGCATGACTTGCATAGATGGTCAGAAAATGGACAGTCGCGAACATAGTACATTTTTTCACACTGCCAGCAGGGAGTACGAATGACGATAGTAGGGCATTCCGTTTTCGGTGTTAAGCAACGTCGCTGGTTGCCGGGCTTCTTCTCCGAGATGCTGTGGACTGAATTGTTCGAACTTGATGGTTGTTCGATCATCGTGGTGTCCGACTTGAGGTTGACGAGCCGCTGGAACCCGTCGATTAGAGTTTGAATGGTCACCGGTGCTTCTGTTGTCTCACCTTCGATGCGGGAAAGAAGTCCTGCTCGGATATCCGCGTAGCGTAGTGCTTTGAGACCACAGACGAACATCAAGCACTTGAACTGCTCGATCTTCAAATCCTTGAACTCGAACTTTTCACACGCCCTTGCCATCATCAACTGATTTCATCAGTTCCAGGCATCGATACCGCTTGTGGAAAACGAAGGTTTGTCTGCCGAAGATCTTGGTCGTTTTGACGTTTTCGGCGGACGTGGCTTCCTTCGGTAGCTTCGGAAGAATGCACTTAACGTAGCGACTGTGAGAGGACGTGTCCAACTGCCGGAGCAACGTTCAAACTACGTGCGTCACTTTCGAAATGTGCCGTGTACCGGGCGAACTACTTTTCGAATGTGGTGCCGTTCTCTGGATCGAAACAGAACTCGCTGATATTGGTCGACAGTGACTCCAATACTTGATCTTGGTTGTTGTCTTGCAAAACGGCCAACCGATGTAGAAGCTGGGTCATCTGCAGGATCGCTGTTTGGAGTTCTTGATTGGCCGCCATCCTTCCTCGGGTTCAATTCTGGAGCTCTTGCAACTTCCAGAATAATCCAATGAAATGTCTTCCAAATGCTTAAGAAATGAAACTCAGACTTTTGAGGGGTAGTTATAGTTTGCTTGTATTCAGCTTCAAGTTAACAAATGGAATTCAGTTATTTAACATAACCACAGTCAGTGGTTGCTGCGATTGCCCGGAATGAAACACCCCGAGAAATAGGGATCTCCGGGAAACTCCGACATGTGGCCGAGAATCCACGAATGCATGAAATGGCCTTCACTGACCTCGTTTCGCAAAACCGTGAAGTTTGACATGTCGCAAGCTAGGTTTCAGAATCGATCAAATTGTGTCCAATTCACGGAGGAATAGGGATCTCCGGGTTATCCAGGAATGTGGCCAAATTGTCCAGGATTCCTCGAAATGTCCTACGATGACCTTGTTTCGCAAAACCATGAACACGTCGCAAGCTAGATTTCAGAAAGGATCAAAATTTTGCCACTTCCCCAGACTAATCAGGATCTCCGGGATTGTCCGGAATGTAACCGAAGTGACCAGGAAACCTCTAAATGTACTCGTCGCAAGCTACGTTTTAAAAATCGATCAAAATGTGGCCATTTCAAAGGGAAATCAGCATCTCCGGGATTCTTTGTGATGTGGCCAAGAATCCAAGAATCCTAGAAATGTCATCCGGTGAACTTGTTCCGCAAAAACAATTAAGTTTGAGACGTCGTAAGCTAGGTTTCAGAATCGATCAAAATATGACCATTTCCCCGGGATAATCAAGATCTCCGGGATTTCCCAGAATGTGGCCAAATGTCCTTCAATAAACTCGTTTCGCAAAATAGTAAAGTTTGACATGTCGCAAGCTAGATTTCAGAGTCGATTAAAATGTGGCCATTTCCCCGGAGTAGTCGGGATCTCCGGGATTCCCCGGAATTTGGCCAATGTAATCAAATCCTCGAAATGTTCATCAATGAACTCGTTTCGCAAAATCATGAAATTTGAGATGTCGCAATCTTGGTTTCGATCAAAATGTGGCCAATTCTCCCGAGGAATAGGGATCTCCGGGATATTGCAGAATTTGGCCGAGAATCCAAGAATTCACGAAATGTCCTTCAATGACCTCGTTTCGCAAAATCAGGAAGTTTGACTCTTCGCAAGCTAGATTACAGAATCGATCATTCGTGAGGAATAGGGACCTCCGGGATATTCCGGAATGTGGCCAAATTGACCAGGAATCCTCGAAATGTCCTACGATGACCTTGTTCGCAAGCTAGATTTCAGAATAGAAGAAAATTTGGCCATTTCTCAAGACTAACCGGGATCTCCGGAATTGTCCGGAATGTAGCCAAAGTGACCAGGAAACCTCGAAATGCACTCGTCGCAAACTACGTTTTAAAATTCGATCAAAATGTGGCCATTTCCAAGGGGAATCGGCATCTTCGGGATTCTTTGGATGTGGTCAAGAATCCAAGAATCCTGGAAATGTCATCCGGTGAACTTGTTTCGCAAAAACAAATAAATTTGAGACGTCCCCGGGGTAATCAAGATCTCCGGGATTTCCAGGAATTTGGACAATGTGATCAAATCCTCGAAATGTCGATCAATGAACTCGTTTCGCAAAATCATGAAGTTTGAGACGTCGGAATCTAGGTTTCGGAATCCATCAAAATATGGCCAACTTCCCCGAGAAATAGGGATCTCTTGAATAACCCGGAATGTGGCTAAATTGACCAGGATTCTTCGAAATTTCCTACGATGACCTTGCTTTGCAAAATATTGAAGTTTAACATATCTCAAGCTAGGTTTCAGAATCGATCAAAATGTGGCCATTTCTCCAGACTAATCGGGATCTTCGGAATTGTCCGGAATGTGGCCAAAGTGACCAGGAAAACTCGAAATATCGTGGTTTCAGAAGGAATTAATAAGTTACACCCCAGAATAACTTCGGAACTAATTAGTTTTAAATTTCTTTTGGGGCATGTATGATGAAATCGGTAAAATAGAAGGGGATCTATTCCCCCTGTTATGGCCTAGTCGTATAAATCACAGACTTCATATAAAGAAGCAGCTCGAATAACTTAGTCTATTAACATTCTCACTGTTCCGTTTAGTGATTGGCACCAAGAGTTCACACTCTTTGAAGGCTACTGCCTGGCCTTAGTCTTTATAACTGTCTAATTATAATTGTATGTAATTAGTTATTCTTACTCAAATCCACAGTGTCGTACCTTATCAGTTATTCAAACATAACCTCAACTCTAATTCAATCTAGACAAAAGCAAACTCTCTAAAACTCTCTGAATCCTTCCCGCAGGTCTCCTGGACCCGTCAGTCCTCATCGAGGGTGTCCTGTTCCGGGCGCGCTACCTCGGTTCCACCCAGCTGGTCTGCGAAGGCCAACCAACGAAATCCACTCGCATGATGCAGGCCGAAGAAGCCGTCTCCAGGATCAAGGTAGTTTATCATACACCCAAGAACAATCGTTCCCTTTGCATAACTGTGATCATAACCATTCATAACCGAACGCTAAATAGAACAACCGCTAACCGATTCGTAACCCTCGTCGTTTCTTTCTAAATTGCTCGCTTGCTCTCCACGATCTACCACTACTAACACGCCCAAACATACTGCGCTGAAATGAGAAAGGCTTTGGTAAGATAGAACGCCATGTCCTGTTATAAATGTTGCATGTTAATGATTCTTCGATCCTACCATCCGTTTTGATTATATTTCGCTATTCCCTGTTCCAGGCACCGGAGGGTGAATCTCAGCCGAGCACCGAAGTAGACCTGTTCATTTCAACCGAGAAGATCATGGTGCTGAACACCGACCTGAAGGAGATCATGATGGATCACGCCCTGCGGACGATATCCTACATTGCCGACATCGGTGACCTGGTGGTTCTGATGGCTCGGAGGCGATTCGTCCCGCAGGACGTGGATCCTGGAGATCCAGCAGCGCCACTAGTTGCGGCAGCAGCACAACAAACCTCCGCCACGAATGCTACCACCGTCGATAGCAGTGGTAACAACAACAGTCCACCAAAGAAGGCCCTTCCGCGGGGCAACCGAACGCCTAAGATGATCTGTCACGTGTTCGAAAGCGAAGAAGCCCAGTTCATAGCGCAATCGATCGGGCAGGCATTTCAGGTGGCCTACATGGAGTTTCTGAAGGCAAACGGAATTGAGGACCATAGCTTTATGAAGGAGATGGACTACCAGGAGGTGCTGAACAGTCAGGAGATTTTCGGGGACGAGTTGCAGATCTTCGCCAAGAAGGAACTGCAGAAGGAGGTTGTGGTACCGAAGGCCAAGGGCGAAATCCTTGGCGTGGTGATCGTGGAATCGGGCTGGGGATCGATGCTACCGACGGTGGTCATTGCGAACTTGGCATCGTCCGGAGCGGCTGCCCGGTGCGGCCAGTTGAACATCGGCGATCAGATCATTGCGATCAACGGGTTGAGTTTAGTGGGGCTGCCGCTGTCGACGTGTCAGGGGTACATTAAGAACACCAAAAACCAGACGGCGGTTAAGTTCACCGTTGTGCCGTGCGCTCCGGTCGTTGAGGTGCGGATAAAGCGGCCCAACACGAAGTATCAGCTCGGGTTCAGCGTGCAGAATGGGGTGGTAAGTTGGTTTTTGGTTTGCGGGGGATTTCCGATGGTTGATTTTACTTTGGTTTCGGTAGATTTGCAGTTTACTGCGCGGTGGCATTGCGGAAAGAGGAGGAGTTCGCGTTGGCCACCGGATCATCGAAATCAACAACCAAAGCGTGGTGGCTGTACCACACGAGAAGATCGTCAACCTACTAGCGACATCTGTGGGCGAGGTGAGTTGCGAATGGTGCTGGTTTGGTGCATAGATTCAGGGGTTACGAGAAGATTTATAATTCTTTGAAATCGAATTTATCAAACTTTTGTAGAATTAAGAAGTAGATCGCATTTGTAAATAATGACTGCTTTCTGTAATTTCTACAAGTTAAAGTAACTTTCCTGTTTTCTGGACCTGAAGAAGTTGCTGTATTGAAAAAGCGCCGGAACTTATGATCAATTCTAGTAACTTTCTGATTACAATCTATTTGCTAGCTTCTTGGAACTCTTTCGACTTTTGAATTTTCTATTGACATTAACTAAACTACTCTTGAAATTGAAAGAACGCCAGGGTTCATCGAAGTTTTATTGAAAACCTTCTCATTCCTTTTCTTTCATTTTCTTCACCTCGAAAACGAAACGACCGCCAGATTCACATGAAAACAATGCCTACGTCAATGTTCCGGCTACTGACGGGGCAGGAGAATCCTGTTTACATCTAAGCGGGTGGAGGCACCAGGAGAGGAGACTGCACGAGAATGTGATACGAAACCGGAGCTCGCAATGTTTGATTGACGATTGTTGTTGGCTAGTAGGTACAGTACTGTATACATTTAAAAAAAGAACTCAAACAATAGAAACTGCATACTCTGCATTTAGGGAGAAACAAAAAAAAAACAAGAAATAAGTTGCAAAGCAAAGACGCTTCTAATGTTGGATACAATAAAGTTTTCGACGACGTGAAACCAAGAGATTGACAGTCGAAGTTAGGAAGTTATATATCGAATGATAGTGAATTTAGTAAGCTAACAAAAACTAAACTTAAGAAGATTTGGTGGTTAATCAGATCTATCTTTAAGACGAGTGGATTTCCAACCAAAACGTAAAACGATTCCTCAGTGAAGTTAGGTGAATAACGTACGCGAAGATGCTCTTGCTCAGCCTGAACTAGGACCATGCAGCTGATTGGGGCCTAACGAAAACGATTGAGCGAAACATACACTCACACCTACAAACACTCACTCTCACACACTCTCACACGCATACAAATCAGAAAACGTTCATACATTTCAACTCAGCGACCAAACTATATAAATGCTCTATAATCTGTACTAACGCCTAAGTGTTTTCAAATCTCAAGACAAGTGTATGAAAATCGCAATTATGAACCCATGAGCAAGTGAAAATAGCAATTAAGGCCAACTGAAAACAACTTGTGTAAACAAAGAAAGTATTTATTCGTAGCAATATATACATATACATACAGAAAAAAAAACAGAGAAGTTCAGCAACCGACAGGAAAACAATGCGCTTTCGCCGCAACTAAATAGGAAGACGTAACCGATAGAAACGCCCAACTAAAGAACACACGCATTTAACCACATTTAAATCATAGAAAAACAAAACAAAAACGAACGAATTGCTAATCCGTGAGATCGCTCCCGAAACAGAAAACTAACGCAACTAAACGAAATTCAGCCATCGCACACTCGCAAACATCAATGCATGTTATCCAGCTACTGAGTGAGTGAGGGAAGCAAAATTAAGCCGATTAAAAATATTTAATGTGATAATAAACCAAGTAATCATCCCCGGAAACAATCAGCATCAAGATAAAGGTTGTTGAGCAAAAAAAAATAAGGAACTCAAAAAAAAAGTAAGACAAATTAAAATTCAGCAGGCGAAACGGTGCAAAAACTGAGGAGAAACAGCAGAACAATACATGAAACAATGTGAATAATGAATAGTCCTTCGGAAGTTCTTCGAAATGGAAAGTAAAGAAAGCCGCTTGTTTAGCTTTGAGCTTCGGGTGGGTTTTACAATGAAAATGGTAAATTATTTATCATGTAACTTAGAATTGACTGTTCATTCCTTGTTGGTAGTTCGACCAAGCGACACGTACGGACGTGTTTTACGCTCTCTCGCAGTAAATGCTTTTTTTCCCCCGTTTTTCACCCTCGACCGCTTTCTCGCGATTGCGTCTTCGGTTCGTGATCTATCGCCTGCGCTTGCTCATCTTCTGGTGGCGGCAAAGCAGAAAAAAGTGCTGCAAAGTTTGGAAAAATTTCGGACACCGTTCCAACGAAACCAACGGTGACACCGTTCCCGAACTACCGCAACGGGTAGCCCAAGTGGCTGCGCCATGAAGACGCCGATCCAGTGGATCCTAACGCTCGTCTACTAGCGAGCAATCAATTCGCCGTTCTTCCGGTACAAGAGGTGCCAAAGAAGGTGAAGGTCCTCCCGCTCTTCATCACATCAAAGGACATTGCTGCACTCAGGACCGAGCTTGCAGCTATTCAAATTCATCCGCTGTACAAGCTGTGCAGTAGTGGCACTAAAGAGATGTGCTCGACGGAGGCTGACTACCGTGCTGTCGGCGCTCACCTAGTCGCCAAGCAACACGAATTCTACACGCACGACTTACCCGGTAGCAAGCCTATGAAGGTGATCCTGTGTGGCCTTCCGGAACTCACTCCGGAGTCAATCTTCACCGAGCTGCAAGCGGTGGCACTGAAGCCTCAGAAGGTGTTTCCCATCAGACGCCAGCAACATGGAAACTACCGGGTCCAACTCTATCTGGTCCACCTCGAGAAGGGATCCGTCACGATGGCGGAACTGTTGAAAACAAGGGCCCTTTGAAACATTATCGTCGAGTGGGACCGGTATCGTCCGAGACAGCACGATGTGACGCAGTGTGGCAACTGCCTTGCGTTCGGCCACGGAACTCGAAACTTCCACATGAAACCGAGATGTGGCAAGTGTGCCGGAGCACACGCCACCAATGATTGCGCCCCAATGAAGTGCGTCAACTGTGGAGTAAACTATGAGAGCAACAATCGAACCTGCCCCAAACGTGCGGAATTTTGGCTATCCGAAAGAAGGCATCCACCAAGTCTCGGCCAGGTGAACGCCGTCCACCACCTCCGATAAACGAGGAGAATTTCCCATCGCTTCGGTACCAGGTACCAAACATACCGCCGATCCCACTAAATCACCGCTATGCAATACGCCCGTCAGCTTCGTTTCATCATCGATTCGACGCCGCCCCCAACCCACCTCCTCCTCAATGCTGGGACAATCCGAGTTTCAGTACCTCCACGCAACCACCCATCGATGGACAGCTCTACGACTCGGAGCAAATGGTGGAGTTCGTGCAAGAGCTCCATCGCCAACTACGTTCCTGCCGCTCCAAGGAGGAACAGCTCAAAGCCGCCACGTCCGTGACGATGAAATTTATTTTCAAACATGGACCGTAAACGCACCATCAGCATAGCATTTCAACTGGAATGCTTGTTCCACCCGGAACAAAACATTTTAGCTCGGTGACTACCTTAACAGGAAGGCCATCGACATCGCCATCGTCACCGAGACACACCAGAAATCAGCATCTTCATCCAGGAAATCAGCATCTTCATCCCAGGATACCGGATTGTGCGACTTGATCGTAGCCGGCTCTAGTGGAGGAGGAGTTGCGATCGCCCTGCGTTACAACATCAACTGCCATCTGCTTCCGAGCTTCCAGCTGCAGTCTATGGAAGCTATCGGAGTCGAGGTCGAAACTTCCGTCGGCCCTATCACTAAAATCGCGGCCTATTGTCCCAAGCAAGCCAGCACCGCTAACGGAACAACAACGGTCCTATGGAACGACATTCGCAAGCTCACTCGGAGGCAGGGGCAGTTCATCATCGCCGGTGACATGAATGCGAAACTCGAAACCTGGGGGAACACACGGTGGAATCGGAACGGAATAATTCTGCATGAATACCTGGAAGAGGGACATTACATCGTCCTGGGCCCGGTACTCCCACCCGGTTGAGCAAATCCGGGGTCCATTCGACAATCCACATCTTCCTCACCAACATGGGGAACAACATCGCCCAGCTGATCGTACACCAGGAGCTCAGCTCGGACCACTATCCGGTGGTGGCCGAAGTTGGCTCCTCGGTCAACCGGCATCGAATCACCAGTTGGAACTACCATGCTGCCAGTTGGGAGAGGTTCCGACAACATCGATTTCGACATGCACCTTGATTCGGTTGATGACATCGAACGGCAGCTGCAGAGCATCGAGCAAGCGATCTCCCAGGCCCGGGAGCAACATGTACCGGTGATTGATCAGGTGAGCAACTCTATACCCATTGATAGACCCACTAAAGAACTGATACAATTGCGCAACGCCATTCGAAGGCAATACCAGCGAACTGGTTTGCCAATGCTCAAACGTCACTGTAATCGAGTGACGAAAATTATTAAGGCCAGAATGGTGAACCTTAAGAATAACAATTTTGCCGACAAGATCCGCTCTCTTCCAGATTGTGCAAAGCCGTTCTGGAAGTTGACCAAGGCCAAGGCCCATTCCACCGGTGATCCCATTAGACAGCAATGGCCGTAATGATCGCTTGATAACTCCTGCAAAAAAGGCTGCTGAGATTAGTCAACACTTCGTCAGCTCCCACAATCTCGGACAAAACATCGTCAGTCCACACGAAGCTGCCGTTAGTGCGCTTATTACTATCATCCACATAAGCCCCAACGACTTCACAGAGGAGTTGGAGATCTCAGCTGACGAATTGTTGACTTATATCAAAGGATCAAAGAACATGAAGGCCCCAGAAAGACAGCATCATGAACTTGGAGCTCAAGCAATTGAGCCCCCTGTTCTATAACCATCTGGCGTTGATTTTCAACCAATGCCTGCGACTTAGCTACTTCCCCTCGTGTTGGAAATCAGCTAAAGTCACCAGGGAAAGATCCTTCGTGTTCCACGAGCTATAAGCCCATCAGCCTTCTCTCGGGATTTTCCAAGCTGTTTGAGAAAGCGATCTACCGTCCGCTTCTTTCATCTGCCGACGAGCTTAACATCTTGCTCGACGAACAATTTGACTTCCGACGTGGTCGATCGACAATTCAACAACTTAATCGAGTCATTAACATCCTCAGGCGGAACAAGTCTGCTTCGAAATCATCTGCCATGGCACTTCTCGACATCGAGAAGGCCTTTAATAACGTGTGGCATGATGGCTTTTGATATGCGAAGATTTTCATGCGGGGCTTACTTTATATGAAGATGACATCAGAATGTACGTGTAGGAACAGGCATTCTTGAAATGGGTCGTTGGATTTTCAATAGAGCTGTCACCTTCAATCTCCAGGGCTAAACATGTTTACACATAGTGATTACATATAAATTACTGAAGAAATGCAGACAAGTTTCTTTCATAAAAGCACTGCCGGTCAGTGGGAGATTGATTGCAAACACACACACACACACACACACACACACACACACACACACACACACACACAAGGTGCAGTTTCCGATGCACAGGAGATTTCCACCGGTGTTCCGCAGGGAAGTATACTAGGTCCACGTTTGTTCAACCTATTCACCTCGGACATACCGCTCGCTGAAAATGGATCTCTGTCGTTGTTCGCCGATGATACCACAGTCGTCCACAATGGTAGGGTAATAAGAGCGCTTACAGCGAAACTGCAGCGAAGCCTGAATGTTCTGTCTGAATATTTCACCGAATGGAAGATCTGTATCAACGCGGCGAAGACCTAAGTCATCCTTTTTACACACTCCAACTCTCCCAAACTTGTTCCGCCTGAGGATTGTAAAATAAGCCTAAACAACACAACCGTGGAATGGGCAAAATCAGTTGTCTATCTTGGCGTTACCATAGACAGCAGGCTTATTTTCAGGGAGCAGGTTGACAAAACTGTCACAAAGTGTAACGTTCTGTTGAAGCTACTGTACCCATTTACCAACAGAAGGTCTACATTATTCCTGAAAAACAAGCTTGCTGTCTACAAGCAAATCAACGGCATGCCAATCTGGGAGAGCTGCGCAAGCTGTTCAGGATGATCCTGAACACCCCTCCGAGGACAAAAAACATCTGAGGTCCACTGTCTGTCCGAGATAAATATGCTCGACGATCGCTTTAGTGAGTCTATCAATCGGTACAGGGCACGCTGCCTGACATCGGATCACCAGATCATCCGGAATCTGGTTCCCCACCCATATGATTTTCAAATTGTAGCTGTAGTTTTAGTTTAAGCAGGTTATCAAATTCTAAACAACAATGCCCCAAGGGGTGATCTGAAACATCTATATAAATAAAATTGAGTTGGGGTTTCCTTTGTCACGATTTAACTCGCGATCGGAAGGACCGATCGGCGTGAAATTTTGTATTCAGGGATTTTTAGGGCTGGAGAATAATCTTATGATGGTTTGAGACCCCTCCCTTCACTGGAAAGGGGGGCTCCCATACAAATGAAACACAAATTTCTACACAACTCGAGAACTCATCAAACAAAAGAAACCAAATTTAGCATGTGTGAGTTTTTGAAGGCAAAAAAGGTTTTTATGGTAGCTTGAGAACCCTTCCCGTCATAAAAAGGGGGGGCTACCATACAAATAAAACACAATATTCTGCATAACTCGGGAACTAATCAAGCAAAAGGAACGAAATTTAGCATGTGGTGGTTTTTAAGACAAAAAATGTTTCTATGTTTGTTTGAGACCCCCCTCCCCTTTCTGAAAGGGGGGGAACCTATTCAAATAAAACGCAAATCCTTGCATAACTCGAGAACTAATAAGAGAAATGGAAACAAGTTTCGCATGTGGAAGTTTTTGAAGGAGGGAAATGTTTCTATGGTGATTTGAGACTCTTCCGTCATATGAGGAGAAAGGGGGGCGGATGCTCGCAAACAAATGGAACCCAAATTTCTGCATAACTCGAGAACTAATCAAGCAAATGGAACCAAAATTGGTATGGGTGAGTTTTTGAAGCCGAGAAATGTTTTTATGGTAATTTGAGACCCCTCCTCATTCTGAAAAGGGGGGCTACCATACATACGAAACACAAATTTAAACCAAACATGAGAACTATCTCTACCGCTATGTAATTTTGTATCAGGGGTTTTTGGGTCCGGGAATGGATCTTATTATAGTTCGACACCCCTCCCGCCTTTAGAAAGGGGGACTCCCATGCAAATGAAAAACTATTTTCTGCATAACTCAAGAACTAATCAAACAAATGGAACCAAATATGGCATGTGGAGGTTTAGTAGGCAAGCAATGTTTCTACGGTGGTTTGAGACCCCGCTCCTCTTTGAAAGAAGTGGCTCTCATACAAATGAACCACGAATTTGAGCCAAACATGAGAATTATCCCAACAGGTATGACTATTTTTATGCAGGGATTTTTGGAGTCGAGAAAGGTTCTTATGATGGTTCGAGACCCCTCCCGCATCTGGAACCAAGCATGAGTATTATCCATGCAACTAAAAAACAAAATGTGTATTTCTCGGGTAAGAAGTATATTCTGATAGAAGTTTGAACCCCTTTTTATTCAAGAATTGCAAGAGAAAATTACGTACAAACTGATAGGATACGGCTTCGTTTGTCTTTGAAATGCTTCTACACAGAAAGCAAAACCGGTAGAAACTACCGGTCCAAGGGTTAAATTAATAACACAAACCTTTTTTTTTGCATAAATAACACACACACAAACAAACAAAAATATTTTAACCAGATTCATTCAGAACAAAAATTATAAACGCGCCAATTCTATTAAATTTTTATTCAACGCATGCGACTAGCGTTGCAAGGCTCGCACCGGGTTCAGCTAGTTAATTATAAAATTCAACAACGATAGCAGTGGCAGCGGTAAGAACCCAAAATAAGGAGCATGAACATTCAGAGAACATGTTCAGAGCCAGAAGACACTTTCAATTCGGGTAAACTACTCTGTCTGGTTTCATCACCGTGGAGCATCAGTAGCAGCAGCATGAATTATCGGCGCTTTTCCGGGCCATAGTTGATTTAAGATTTTCCATTTTGACTGCTCTGTCCTGCAGCAGCAGCAACAACGGGCCGAGTTTCGCACGGGCAACTACAGTATCGGTGTCAAGCACAGTACCTCCCATCGGCGGCTTAGTCGGATTACCGATCATCATGACCCCCGGCTACGACAGTAAACAAAGGCTTCTTCCGTAAATTTCTCGTGGCACAAAGGTTACCCATGTAAGCCTCCAATTCTATCGGAGAGGGGAACACTTCTTCCTCTTCGAAATGACCATGGTCGATTGATAAGGCGAGTTTTCAATGACGTGAAATTTACACACTTAGAAAATTTACAGTATTCGGTAATTTTTTTCCTTTCCGAACTTTCAACAGCTGAACGTTTGGTAATTCGATTTAACGGATTTCGGGAAAATTTTACAAGTTCCGGTATTTGTTCACAGGAATACCGAACGTTCAGCTGTTGTAAGTTTGGTAAAAATTACCGAATACTGTAAAATTTTCTAAGTGTGTACGAAAGAAGCCATTGTTTACGTTTGTCAGTTAGGCGTTCGGACGAAGGAAGTGGCCTTTACAGGCGAGCCTTGTGAAGGACCATCCAACGACCCGTCATCGTTGTGAGAATATCGTTCTCCCTCACGACGGCTATCATTATCATCTGTTGTCATTGTCATCATCATTGTCCATCTTGTGGTGATAATTTTGTAGTTCCAAATTTCGCCGCTAGGGCGACGCTGTTGCAAACATTTGAACAAAACACAATAGAAAGGGGTGTCAAAGACAAGTTTGTAGGTCATATAATTTCAAGCAACTTTGTTCAAGACACAATTTGTCTAGCTCTTCATTCGACCATGCTAGAGCTATTTTTCTGTCTTAAATCAGGGTGTCTCTAAAAATTGAGTTTTTTCATAACAACTTTTTTTTTCTCGTTTTGATTAAAAGTGAGCTTCAAACAAAATATAGAAAACGTTATAGCGCACATTTTTGCATTAAAATTTTTTAATACAACTTATCATTTAAAAGTTACGGGTAATTTTAACTACACACATGCGTTTTTTTTTTTCGACCTTATGATTATTTAGGCGAGAATTGGCTGGAAAATCATCAAATTCTAGTTTAAATGGGTTTCAAGGAATTTTATGAATAAATGAACCCGGGTACTCCTGAGGCACGTGCGCGAAGACTGTTTAAAATCGGACATGTTTTTCGTTAAAATTTTCCCTAACTTTTGAACAATAAGATATACCAAAATACCTAGTTCAGCAAAAACATTATCATATTTTTCTGTACACTTCATCTGAACATATTTTTTTCCTAACAATTGAAACTAAAAAGTTAGAATGAAAAAACTGATTTTTATGGACACCCTAATCTACATCAGCAAAATAGCTCTGAACTAAAGCAGTGCACAAGCGCCGGACGCTCCAGTCGTGAATGAACAGCCTGGGAAGCTCCACATGATCTCACTGTATGCCCGAAGTATGTAGAGCGGAAGAAACATCAGATTCGCTCGTTGCAGCAGTGGTCAAAGCGTTCTTATGCAGAGATGCCTAAAAAGATCGCACCAGCCGCTATCCCATCAGCCCAATCTAACAACAATATCTTCTCTTCCCTGCCAATCGATGATCAGGGCTCAGACTCTGAGGATGCTGAGGAGTACTCTGTTGTTCAGAAGGGAGCGAAGAGAAAGCGAGCTACAGCAAGACGTCAATCTCAGAACGCGCTGACTGTAGAACAGGCTCCCCTCCCTCCTCGAAACAATTCAAGAAGTGGTGCCAAAATAAAAAAAAAGTTTCTGTACAAGGTTTTAAACCACTGGCTGTTGACTGACAGGAGTAGGCTGTGCTGTTGAGCGAAGAAGACGTGTTTTTTCTCCTCCGGTGTGCATTTCGTGCTCGTTAGTACATGCCTTAAAAGTTCATCGACAATGTTGGCTGTTTCTCGCGACTGATTGGTAAATTTGTAAAATTTTTATCAAAAATGGAGTAAAGCGCATTGAAGAATTGTGAACTACTTATTGCGGATTTTAAGTGCGCTTGTACAAATGGTTTCTATGAAAGAGAGTTGGCTGCGCTGTGGATCCAAATGGTTGCAAACCAGTTCGCGCGTGTGATATTTGCAATTTTGTTGATTTTCACCCGTAATACGCTACAATTTCGTCGTGAAGTGTTCCTCGGAGTGTGGTGCCAGTGTTGAGCATCAAAAATCTCACTCAAATGTGGGCCCAGGTTGTGAAAATGAAAAAAAGTGTCCTCAATCGAATAAAATTTTCTTCATCCGCTCCCGTCGTCATGGTTGTCATGCCAGCGGAATCAACAACGCAAGAAGAGCTGGTGTCGTTGTAGTACTTTGAACTTGATAGTTTTAAAACGAAGATTCTCTATGGAAAAAAAAACACGACAGAGATACATTGTTCTGATCGCAGTGGAAAAGATTTTGTCAGCCATATTTTCCATATGTATCTGTTAGTACTTAAAAAGAAATAAGGTTCTAATGTGAAAAATGTTTTCATAGACCTGTGATTTGCTTACATTTCTCCAATTGGATACGGGATCAAACATTCAGCTAAGTATAGTGTTTTAAATAATATTGCTCCATTCAAACATACATTAGCACAAATAAATATTGGCAAACATGAACGGATCATGCGAGCGGAGGGGCTTTTTACACGGATAAATCCAGACGTGCGGCGTTTGCGTGTTTTTTTCTGTCTGTCTCTTTCTCTTCTACTACTCTGGGTTTTTTGCATTCGTTCGTTTTTGCTGTTCGATCTGTATGTATTCTCATTGCAGTTCGGAACCGGAAAAAGTCACTCACGCAGATCTATGTAACTGATTTTCCATATGGTGGCAGGGTGTTGCATCTGGGGCGCTGTGTAGCACCTCAGATGCACTGCACGGTGCGCTTGATGAGCCACATTGCAAACGTACGAAACAAGACTGGAATCGACTGGCGCTAGTGGGATTTTCCAGTTTTCGGCTTATTGCGTCGGAGGGAGGGATTTGCGTCGGAAAGTGAGAGGCATATGAAACAATTTCTTCCCGAAGAAAGGTTTACCCTTAATTTAACAACTACTCGCAATCATTCCCTATTAAATGCCCCTTCTCTTGTTAATTTGTCATGTTCTCTGTGGAGCATTTTGACGTTTTGTCCACGCAAACCTGTGCACCGTTCGCTGTCTGAAACAAATTTCAGTACTTTCAGGTTCATCTAGGCATAATTGATTAATATATTAGTAAACGTTTCCTCTGCTAGGTAATAATTTTCATTTTCAGCTGCGCATTTCTGCAGTTTTGTGGGTTTTGACTCCCCTAGTCCGCGTTGTGAGGCATGTGCGTTATTCCTGGTTGTTTGCTAAGTTCACGTTTGCTAATGACTACTGTCATTTTTATCATTTTCATTGTTTGCCCTTGTAGTCAGTGCATATGTTTGTTGGGGTTTGATTAATTTATCTTTTTAGAATAAGATCTTTTATTATCATATATATTCATTTATATTTTTATATTTTTTATGGTCCACTTGTCCTGTTCACTCTAATACTTTGCTTTTTTAATATGTTCCCTATTATTTCACATTTTATTCCAAATATTCAATAGTTTTCTGATCACATGAAGCTTTGTTTCTATTAATATTATTTTTCAGGAAATCCCGGATGCTTGTGCACTAGAATATACGTGTTCGTTGTTCAACAGGGATAACCCTCTCTCTAATAACATTTCATTACATGTGTTACATATGAGAGGTCGAGGAGTTCTCCTCGTCTCTTCTTCTGAACTTTATCTACTATTCCATGAATAAAATCCATTCCGCCTCTAAGTAGTATAGGATTGTGTCTGGATGTTTTTGTTGAGAGATGTTGTGATTGGATGTTTCATTTGTTTCGGAGGTCGTCAGCCGGACACTTACATTGCTCAAGTTGCTATTTTTTGGATGTGGCTGGAGTGGCATAGGGAGGAATTTTCGAAACATGTCTTGTGGAGTGATCTGTTGATTCGCAAAAGCAGTCAAGTTTCTGTTTATTGAGGTTTTGTCATTATTGATTGGATCGACGTTTGTTTTCTTTCGGCTTTTTTTATGTCTTGTCGGATGTTGAAACATGTTAAGTGATGATTTTGTTACTCAGTAACAGACCACTGGATGTTAGATGTGTTTTGTTGCTGCATGTGTTATGTTATGTTACGTAAATTACATGCATACGTTCAATACCAGAAAGAGAGATGGGGGTCTGCATTGTGTCAGACAAGGTTAAGGCTGGATGAGGGATCGGTCCTCAAATTAATAATTTTGACGTTTTTCTGTGGTCTATTGAAATAAACCACCCACACTTGTAAGTGGCCCCAACGGCATCCCTACTGTTGGTTTAAATCGGTCCACAATCTCAATGTTTCTACGTATTTTTATATTCTGTTGAGGAGTGGCCCCAACAGCTTCCTTACTGTTGGTTTGAATCGTTGAAGACCGAAGACCGAAACACTCGATGTTTTAACATATTTTGTATTCCACTGAAATAAACCACCCACACTTGTGAGTGGCCCCAACAGCATCCTTACTGTTGAATTAAATCGGTCCTCAAACTCGGTGTTTTAAAATAATTTTGTATTCTGCTGAATAAACCATTCACACTTGTGAGTGGCCCCAACAGCATCCCTGCTGTTGGTTTAAATCGATCTTCAAACTCGATGTTCTTAACGTCTTTATGTGTTGCATTGAAATAAACCACTCACACTTGTGAGTGGCCCCAACAGCATCCTTACTGTTGGTTTAAATCGGCCCTCGAACTCTGTGTTTCAACTTATTTTTGTATTCTGCTGAAATAAACCACCCACACTTGTGAGTGGCCCCAACGGCATCCTTACTGTTGGTTTAAATCGGTCCTCAAACTCGGTGTTTTAAAATACTTTTGTATTCTGCTGAAATAAACCACCCACACTTGTGAGTGACCCCAACGGCATCCCTACTGTTGGTTTAAATTAGTCCTTAAACTCGATGTTATTAACGTATTCTTGTATTCCATTGAAATAAACCACCCACACTTGTGAGTGGCCCCAATAGCATCCTTACTGTTGGTTTAAATCGGTGCCAAAATTTGAATAGCATCTGCATCTCTGTACAGAGAATAAATCGGGAACATAGTTAAATATCTTATTCGCTGCCGACGTCAGTTAAATTCAGCACACCGTTTACCAAAACGGATCCGACCCAATCATTTTATCCAACATCCCAGTGATTTCTCGTGGAAGTGCAGAGGTTTTCTCGGCTTCCAACAAAGCGAGTGTCACGTCAACATATTCCTACCCATTCCCTATTTGACCTGCATTCGGACGAGGCCGGCGCCGGTATTGCCTTGGTTTAAGATCACCAGTTTTTACACATTGAGGATGTATGCTAGTCCCAAGCATCATCCCTTGGTTCTTTGTGTAATAACAGCTGATCTGGCAGTAACGGAGTAGCAACCTCGGGCGGTCAATCATGCTCATGCTCATGCTCAAGGTTTTAAACCACTGGCTGTTGACTTTCCGCCACTTCCGGGCCCATCTGAAACCCCAGTTGTCTCAGTTTTTTGCCCAGAACGCCAACTACCAAGACAGTCGGAATCTCGACCGGAGCAAGTCGAAGACTTCGAAAAAAATGTCATTGCCATTGCGTACGACCTCACGAAGTGCATCGACTGGGGTAAATTCGCTGAAACGATCATCGATGACGAGCAATCGGTCGAAGTCCTTCCTCCGTTGGAAGAGTATCGATTCTTATCCGGCTTCGGTGAGGACTCTTTGGACCGTCGGGAGAAGAATGCGAAATGCGTCGTCGGTAAATGAAGACAAGAAAAGCTCTTCCCGGTGGGTCAACGCGATCGCCAAGAAAGTGTGCCCAGATTCGGTTCCGGTGCAACGAATTGCTCGCGATACTCAAACCAATCGTAACGAAATGCATCCGCCCTTTTCTATGGTCAAACACAAGCTCTTCTTTCATGCAACAATTCTGCACCACGAATGGATAAAATCAAGTTTAACTTGTTAAAAAACCTCCCAAGCGTCGTAAAGAGGCACTTGCTGAACTTGTTCCAACAGTTCCTGGAAAGGAATATTGTTCCGAATGAATGAAGGCAGGTTAGCGTTATAACGCTTGCATTTAAAAAAATGGATGGTGATGGTGATAAAAAAGCTAAAACAGATAATTGCTTTTCATAAATTTCTCATGGAAAGTATGCTTGAATAATATACTTTGCAAAAAAAATATACGCCCTTGCGAGCGGCCTTCAGGCAGTTAAAACCGAAACATTTGCCATGACGGACGAAAATATGCGTGTAGGCATGGTTTTGAGTTCTTTCTTTGTTTTACTTACCAATTCCTTCTCAGTTTTCGCGACAAAATTGTTGGAGTAGATCTTACGCTTCAGGTTGGCCCAGAAATTCTCAATTGGACGCAGCTGGGGGCGTTGGGCGGGTTCTCCGACTTGCGTAATACATCGATATTCAGCCGCTAGTGTAGTGGGCCGACGCCAGATCCGGCCAGAACACCGCGTCGTTGTCCTTATTGTATTTCATCATGAACGACGCAACTTCCGGCAGGCATTTCGTACTAAAAAATTTTCCCGTTCACGGCCAGCCCGGAGCGACTTTGACATCCCCTTCTCGCTGATTCAGCCACAGCAGCACCTTCTTGAGGAACTAGGTGTGTGAAATGAACTTCACTTCGGAGCTCACTTCCTTCGTGGGGAAAGTAAAATACAAAGTGCCCTGCCAGTCGTTGCCATCCAAGGTGAGATAGGTCTCGTCTTCCATCCACGCCGCGATTCCTGACATGTATGTTCATTTTCGCCAGGTACTTTTTCGCTATTTGGCCGGTTGAAACGACCTCCCGGCCAAGCGCACGCAGCGATTTAGCCACTTTTCCCTCGGTCTTCCTCTTCAGCATCCTTTGGAGATTCTTGTCGCTTAGAGCTCGTCGGCCGTCCGGAACCGGGCTTTCTTTCGATGCTCTGATTGTTGTCTAATAGTGCCAAGATGTTTTTGATGCCGGAACGGGCGTATCCGGCATCCACAAAGTGCCGCACGATGTACGTTTTCGACGCAGCGGGGCGCCGTTCTTTGAATGGAGTTGCTTCACTGTTTTTGCCATCACGATTAGAGTTCGACTGATAAAGCTGTCAAATTTTGTCTGTTGACTAATGGGTTACTATGATTGATGCTGGATGGGTAGTTTCGTCAGGGCGGGTTAAGATAAACCCATGAATGTTTAACTTGATGAAGGGCTCGATGGAAACCAGAAAAGGAAGATATTAGGAAGATATCAGGGTTGACAAACCTAAACTTAAAATTTGTGATACAACATTGAAAAGCTCTCAGTTTATCATCATTAACTTTTTGTTTATTTGTAATCAATCCATTCAGGTCGTGAAATGATCTATTCTCTATTTTTGAAATATTACACTTGACAAGATATTTTTTTCTATTGCATTCACTCCAAAGAAGTTTCATCATAAATTGTGCCAAATATCTGCACATCATACCTCTGTCGATATATGCTTGAACTCTTCTTCTTCTTATTCGCAACCTGCCACTAATCAGGCGGCCGGATTGACAACATCCAACCATGGCAGAACAAATGATTATAAATAAAAGTAAACTTCCTAAATTGAATGTGGCAGTATTCTTGCGAAAACCGAAAAAAATGATAACGTAAAACTAAAGAGCTGTCAAATGGAAAAATAAAATAAAATGGAAGAGCATTATTTGTACATGGTGCAGTGCATAGTGAAGTTTTAGCTCGTGAAGCTCATTGCTCGTGTCGCAACGATCGGACGCAGTTCATCAGGCTGGCAATCTGGTCCCGGGTGGCACGTTCCTGCTCGACCAGCCGCCGGCGCATTTTCTGCTTCACCGTGAAGACCTCCTCCAGCGAATGCATGCGCTGTTGCAGCCGTTCGTTGCGCGCCCTCTGCTGGGCGTTGCGTCGCAGCAGGCGTTTGCGAAGCACTTGACCTTGATTGGCCGAATGCGCGTTGGTGTTAAGGTGAGGTGCAATTTTGAGGTTGTGTGCAAATGTGCATGTGTGGGAAAAACGGGGAAATGAAAAAAAGAAGAAAGAAAACAAACACAAGCGAAACGGAAAATGATAAATTTGGTGCGAAGTGAAAATCATAAATAATAAGATATAATGGAGCCACCTGATTTTAGGTACATGGAAATGAAAAAAAAAACTTCTAGACTCAATAAATATAGAAACTAAATTCTAATTCTACTAATCTTATTCTACTGGGAACTGAACGAAAACACTAGTGATGTTGTTGTTGCAATTTACCCCGCTGTTGGTTCTGCTGCGCCACGGTGGCTTGCTGCTTTTTCTGCAGGCAAACCGGGCAGATGTTGTCCCGTTGGCGGAGCAGCTGCGGGTTGAAAATGCTGTTGCTGTGGCAGCGCAGATGGTAGATGTTGCAGCAATAAACGCACGCACTGAGACTGTCCGGGGAACCTAGAAGTCAAATCGGGTTGTTAGATCTAGCTTCACAATTGAAATTCCCCCCAAACTCACCGGATTTATTGCAAACGATGCAAATTTTGTTCTCCAGCTCGGTCAATACCAATTTGGAAGTTTCCCCGGCAGCAGCGGCAATGACCCTTTGTGGTTGCTGCTGCTGCTGCTGACCACCGGCAGTGGCTGTTGCTGTTGAACCCGCAGAAGACGATGCCAAACCGGACCGAACCGTGCCCGCCCCGGTGCTGGAGGCAATCAAATCGAAATGCTTCCGCTTCTTGACGCCCCGCGTCGATGGTGGCGAGTAGAGAATCGGCCGTTTATGCCTCCGACGAGTGATGTGAGTCATTTGCTGTTCGTAGTAGTCGATCTTACCGTAGTGAAAATCCTTCCGCTCGGTACTGTTGCAGCTGCGACGTTTGCGTTCCGTCTTTCTGGTGGCCAGAGCTTTGCTTTCCTCAAGCGTCAAGAGACCGAAGAACTTCAAGAACACCGGCTGTTCCAGTTCGTCGATGTCGATCGGTTGGTGTTCGTAGTACTCTTCGATTGGCATCGGGACACGGTCGCCCGAGGAATCGTCGGAAGCTTTGACTGAGAGCGGTGTGGAAGAACGGGAGTTCGGGGATGAGTCGGAAGAGGTACCGCTGGATGGACGTTTGTTGCTCGATCCAGGCAAGGGATCGCTACGTGTTTTGGTGATTCCTTTTGGACGATTGGCGAAAGCGGTCACCGCCGGTTTCAATTGCACCTCCGGTTGACTCTGAGTTAGACTGCTGTTCTTGGCTTTGTTCAGAGCTTGCAGCAGATTCATACGGCTCTTCTTGATTGCCACGGTGGCCGGAAGCTCCTGCGGTTCGTAGTCTTCTTCCTGCTTGATGGGCGAGCAGATGGCTTCTGGCAGTTTGGGAATGGGTCGTGGGAGGCATTCTTCTTTCGGCGGAATCTTGATGAGCTTCTTCGGGACGGCGATCGTTTCCGGGGCGATTTTCTTCAGGGCCTGCTCGTTGACCAGGGCATTGGCATTGGAGAAGGTAATGTTGTTGAAGGGTGGCTGGTTCTTGGTGGCACCGCAGCCAACGCGTTCCTCCTTCGGTTTCAGCAGCGAGATCTGGCGCTGATTGTACGGGTGCGTTGTGGTGGGCGAAATCGACGAACTGGTGCTGCTTTGGGATTCGTCTTTCTCTTTCTTCGGCCGGGGCTCATCGAAGGAGGAAAGCCTGGGGAACGGGGTTCGGTTAGTTTGGTGGTTTGGGTGCGTAGGGTATCAGATACTACTTACTCGTATTTGTGGACCAGTTGGGCTTCGTTCATCCGCTCCGAGACGTTCTTCGGTGCGTACTTGGTGTTGAAGGACATCTCGTAGTGGACGGAAAGGGCCCGGCTGACGAATCCGTCCGCGATTTCCCGATCGATGTCGATAAATTCCTTGACGGCCATCTCCTTGACGTAATCGTGGACCAAGCCGTCCAGTTCGCGAACCAGCGCCCGTTGCTCGTTGCCGATGTCGACCATTTGGCTTTCCAGTTCCTGCAGGTTGCGCTTCAGCTTGGTTATCTGTTCGGGTGAGACGGAAGTGTGGAATGATTCGGGTTAATTTAGCTAACGGTGGTAATTGATCGTTTTGGGTGATATGTAATAGTTCGGGAGTTGCACGTTGTGCACACCTTCGTGCGTACATCCATCTTGGACAGAATAGGAACAATCCAGTGAAAATGTAAACATTACAGTAATCGGCAAAAAATATAGTTAAAACATTTATCTGCGTTATCCTGATTATGCAATCCTGCCGTCCTGCGTCCTGCTCACTATTATCATAATTACAACTTGTAGCAATTGTAACCTATCGATCTGAGCCTCAAAAATTACACATCATGTTCTACCTCAAGAGAAGCAAATATCGGGCCGTATGAACAAAAAGTAGTGAAGTTGGTTTCGTATGAATAAAGCTTTTTTCGAACATTGTTGTAAATACTACATTCGATTTCATTTGTCAAAATTTTGTTTGGTCAGGTTCGGTTGTTTACGGTGCAAGTTCACTCCTTCGTTCATGTTTTCAGTACGAGGTACGTCTAAATTAAGTGATTTTACACAATGGCTAGTGGTGATATCCGTAATTTGGCATCGGAAGAGTTCTTCGCCGGTTTTGAAAATAATTTAGCCGACCGAAATTTCGCTAACGCGCCTATTCCACCTGCTTCAACGGGGACAAATTCTGTGAACGTGGAAGCATCATATTTGACGCGGGTCTAAACTTGACCCCATTTCAAATAAAGTTCGCTTTAATCTGATTTTCACTACTAATATTAATCAAAAATGTACCTTTTGAGCATTGTTTACACTCACGCGACGCATTCGTAACAAAAAAGATGGTGTTTTAATAATTTGAAAGCGCAAACAAAAATAGTACCTGTCAAATGCATCAATTTTGTGCTGCCGTAGCAAAAATGTTAAGGAATTGCTCATACACATTCTATTGGTTTTCATGAGAAAAAGTTTTTTTTGTGGAAATATCATTGATAACTCAAGCAAAACAATGCATTAGGTCCTAAGTAACATTGAGAGATTCTCTTCGTCGACTTTCTCTTTGGTTAATAGCTTTTCTATTAAACGATTTGCTGGTGTTTTCAACATATTGGATCACTAATCACACTTTATTCTAAGGTACTGTATGTTGAAAATAGTTGAACATGTTTCTACCTAGCCGGAGGAACCCAAAGAGAAAGTCGACAAAGAGAGTCTCTCAATGTTACTTAGGACCTAATGCATTGTTTTGCATGAACTGTTTGCAGTTACTGTCAAAACGTAGGTAGTGAATTATTGCCTATTATTCCAGCTATGTAAGCTTTTCAGCACATTATAGCGTCAAATTAGGCTCACTGTGTTCCTAATTGTTTACAGAGCAAAAGATGGAACCTACAACCAAGTATTCTTTGTATGTTAAGTATGTTAAGTATGCTTCAATTGCACTCGAAAAAGCAGTTGATATGGTACGAAAAGGTGTATCCATCCGTAAATCTGCTGCCACGTATGGTACTCCAGAGGCCACCGTTCATCGGAAGTAGAACCTGCAGAAACATCGCTCACCGGGGAACTATGGGAACTATGGAACTAAACTATGGAATGCTTCTGATAAAGCAAGATAATTCGGATGCTGACACTAGCGTGAGAGATAAAATCGACAAAGATGAGAGTGTTGAATCTACTGAGACAAAGTTTACAAAATAATCAAACGAACGAAGATGAAAAACTTTCCTTCACTCTGGTGGGGCGGCAGAAAATCCTTCAGTGCATAAATTTCCGTGTAAGCATTTATACAGAGTTTAAAAGAACATGAAAAACTGTCGATGGAGCTTCAGCAGGAGCGTCTACTTCAAAGCAGCGCACAGTTGCTGAAGTAAACGACTGTGATGAAACAGACGTTGTTCCGAGAGCACCAGATATGGAAGACGCCGCTATTCATATCATCTCTCCGAAAAATTCTCCTGTAATTTTAACTCCAGTGGCACCAATAAGGCGGAAACGACATTTAAACCAGGTAATGAAGTGAATTTTATTTAAACAAAAGATTTCTTATGAATTACATTTGCTTTATGGCACCATGACTTTGAGACTACGGAAACATCCGGATTGAGCACCCCAAGGCTCCAAAGACTGGTGCTCATAAAGCAGTTGGAAGTTTTCGAGAAACAAAGTCAACTTTAAGCGCGCATGGAAGTAACCTAAATTAAAAACGAGAATTTTGTCGATATGCGAACGCCAACCGTTAATGGAAATTGAATTCAAAAGAACTACTTATTACATTTCGAGAGTTCCTCTTCTGAACTTCAATGAAGTTTCCTCCTATCAATTCCTATCTAACCACCAAACCTTACCTTCCAAAAACATTTTATGTTTTATTTTCTTAAACTTGTTTACTTTATAAACTTCTGATAAGTCTTAAACGGCGAGAAAGTTTAGTCCTAAACATTGAAAAAGTATTCTTCTGAATTTCTTGAAAATTCTCCTTAAATTTGTTGGAAGTTTCTTCCAGAACTTCTGAGAATTTCTTTTCCAAAGTTTTCTTCTGAACTTCGCGAAAGTTTGTTCCTGAATTTCTGAGAAACTCATGCGTAAACTACTAGTAACCTATACTTTTGGAAAGTGTCTTCCTGTTTTTCGGAAAAGATTCTACCTGAACTTCTGGGAATTCCTGACTATTGAGAAAGCCCCATTCTGAAATTCTGGAATGTTCGATTCTGAACTTCAGGAAACGCTCTCTAGCACTTGTGTGTAGTTCCAACTTAAATTTGGGAAGTTTCCTACGAAACTTCTGGGTAGTCCTCTCTGGGACTTCAGAGAAGTTCTTTCCTGAAAATTTTGAGAAATCCCTTCTTGAACTTATAGGTAGTGCCTCCTCTAGTATGTTTCTTCCTGTTTTTCGCGGAAGTTATTTCCGCTAATGAGTCCCATCCTGAACTCCGAGGAAATTGGTGTTGAAATTTTGGGAAAGTCCTTTCCAAAATTTCTAAGAGAGTTCCATTAAATTTGTTGGAAGTTTATTCTTGAACTTCTGAGAAGTCCTGAACTTTTGGGAAATTTTATTCTGAACTTCGAGAAGTTTACTTCTGAATTTCTGAGAAATTCTTGATCAAACTACTGGGAACCAGAAAGTTTCTTTCTGTTCTTTGAAGAGGTCTTTTATCGTGAACCTTGCGAATGCCCCTTTTGAAATTCTGAAATGATTTTTTTTTTGTACTTTAAGAAGCTCTCTAGCACTTCTGGAAAGTTGCCACTAAACTTTTGACAAATTTCTACCGGAGAATCTGGGAAGTCCATCCCTGAACTTCAAAAAAGGTCTCTTCTTAATTTTTAGGAAGTATCGTCTTAAGCTTTGTGGCAGTTTGTTCCTGAAATTTTGAGAAATTATAGGTAGTCAGTTTTTTCTTGAACTTCTGGGATGGAATCTTGAATTTCTTGGAAGAGTTCGAGAACCTCTGGAAAGTTCCAAACTTCTAAGAAGTCCTCTTCCGTAAACTTCTTTCCGAAGTTCTCTCCCGAACATCTGGGATGTCTCCTTTTAAATTTTCTAGGATGTGCTTTAAATTCTGAGTAGTTTCTTTGTATACTTCTAGATATCTAGGCCCCTTAACTCAAGGGTAAATATCCAAATCTCAAAAGCAAATGTACTGAAATGATGCGTTTAGATAAATTTCAAAAACTCATATCTTCTACTGTTGTTCTGAGTCTCCGTTCGGCCACCGACTGGGCTTGGAAACCAATGTTAGGATCACAAAAGTAATAGTATTCAAGCGAGAAAATAAAATTTCCTTTTTGTTATGTTAATGAATCGAGCTCTTGGTCAATTTCCTGTCACTTCTACTTAACATTAGTTTTGCTGGCTCCATGCCACAAAACCCTCTGACGATGTCTGCATTATTTTTAATCTGTTCGATGAGCCATTCGAGCTGATGGTAATTTGTTTTGTTTTTATTAGCATGAGACTTCTTTTTATGCGTTGGGGATTGTTACGGTTCTCGGTAAAGTGTTTCCAAGCGATTTGTTTTCAAACGTGAAATGGCACTCCTAATTAGGCCCTTTGTTTGTTATGGTTTTGTTTTTCTGTTAATTCACCTGCAAAAATATAATGGTTTAGTCTAGGGGCAAGACACTGAGCAATCCTGAGTAGCTCTGAGCAAATATGAGCATCTCTTATTCACTGGATCCATATTGTCATATAGAACATTCCTACCTTTTGTAAAGCTTGTTTTTGACAGTGAAATTGCACAATAAAAGAAAGAAATTTCTGTCGTGAAGGTCTACCTTATCAACATTGTGGTAATCATCACCCAATTTTGGGAGCTATTCTGACGAACCCACGGAGTTCAGGTTCTCTGTGGATGATGTAACAATATTCTAAACCATCACTGAAGCTTTCATGCAGTATGCCGTTAAAAGTTTGCTTCTGCTGAAATGCGAATCCGGGGGCAAATATGGGGACAGATAAATGTTGTACGGGAATTTTGATAGTTCCCGTGAGCAGGATGTGGAGGCTATCAGGACTCAACTCCGAGAGTCAATAAAGCGTAAGTTTAGGGCGATTAAGGAGAATGTACTACCAACTAAAAATTAATTGGATTACTGATGGTCAGATGACATTCCCTTTCTAATATAAGTATGAGCTAAACTAACAGACAGAAAGGTAACTGTTGAAGATCACAACTGTATATGGTAATTTTGGACTTAATTGAATTTGATTTCCTATTGAACCCAACATTACCCTTACTTGAAGGGAATAGGAATATTATAAATAAATTAGTACAAAAACATACGTTGAAGTGGACAGTACTACGGCCGTTCGTTTTCTTGGTTAGGTGATGACAAATTCTGTTAAGTGTTTGAGCAAAATTCCCAATTTTGTTTGGTGGAGTGCTTTGCATCGTGGTAACTTTTCGGAGCTAATTAATTAGTGAAGTAAGTCCTTCGAGTGAACGGTAAGGCATATCGTTAAAAGAAACTTCAGTTCTCCATTGACCATTAAATACATGTTCATTGGGTTATTTCATTTTTCGTCTGCCAGGATACTTCGGTAGCTCAATCTGGAGAGAAGTTTGCAATAGAAGATAGATTGAATTTAATAATTTTGTTTAAATCCCATGTCCACAGCTTCAATAGTCGAAGCCAACGTTGAATGGGTTGAGTCAATCAATCCGTACAATGGGAATTCGTTCGGCAGACTATACATTTCACATAATCTACTTGCCAATTCCTCCTCCAAATACTGCGACCTATCTTGCCTAAAATAATAGCTGCTTACGGTACGTAAATAAATAATTTCCCAAGACAGTAAACATACTGCTGTCATTGGTTGCCAATGTTGCCACCGTCACCACCATCACATTCGAGCCAGTGCTCCCAGAATACTTTAAATCGAAATATGAATAACAAATTGATGGAAACTTATACATTCTGAGCAAACGAAAGTTTTATGATCAAATATGAGTGATGTTGTTTTTTTCATTTTCGTACACTTTTTTTGCATTCCTACCACTCTTTATCATGGGGGAGAAGAACATCATAGAGTGGGCAAATTTGATGAATCCTGAGTAAATTTGAAGAAAAAAGTTACTCACAAGAAAGCTGTCTTGCCCCTTGGGTTTAGTGTATTTCTTGACATGCTCAATAACGCTAAAGGCTTGAACGCAGTGATAACGGATGCCGGCAGCGGAATAGCCCAATCTGACTGAATCTGCTTGTCAGATAGAAAACTGATTACATCCAAGTTTATTCCAATTGGACATGTCGACGTCATTTGCGACAACTGTCAAACTTGCCATTTCCGTTCCGTTTCCGTCTACATTACGTTTGGGCCTTAACCGATGAAAAACTCGTATCAAAGCAAGCTCTTACTTGGCAAAATGTGACAGATCAGTCACTAGTTTCCCAGCGGTCGATTAAGTCGACCTACTCGACAAAATTTTTCGACCTCGACATCTGTAATAGCAAAATAGACCTTTCGAGCACAGTGACGCTCGACTCGACTTCTATAATTGGCCCCATTCTTTGTTATCTAATGCCCATAGAGGGAATGCAAGATTTAACAGAAAATAATGGGAAATTTCATGTAAATTCAAGCCAGATAACGCCTGATTCTAGCCTGTGGCATGAGACTGAAAACATTGTTGTATGGCGCATGAAAAATTGTAAACAATTTCGTTGTTCACACCTCCGTTGGCGTGGAATGAAACGAAGGTAAATTTTACGCGCTTGTTAAAATATTTTTTGTTTTTCTGTGTACATTTTTTGCTATACAATATGCTCTTGTTATCTACAAATCTATCACTTAATTGTTTGTCTAGATAAATGATACTGCCCCAAATTTGGATGAAATTCTCGAACGAAATCCCCAACACTGATTCGATATTTTATCGACAGTAATCATTATCAACAACAACATTTCTTCCATCGCATTGTCCCAACAAAACAGTTCCCCATATTCTACCAGCTCTCGCAAGGCAAACTAACTCCCGTCTTCGCAGACTCCAGCAATCTACACCGAGAGTGACATCCGTCGATTTCGATTATTCGGTGTGCCTAAGGTTCCCCCAAACATGGGCCATCCGTGGCCGCTCATTCCAGTTTGCAGCGACATTCAAAATGCTATCTACCCTACAACACCATCCACACTGCGGGGCGATTGAAAACACCAATACCAACGCACGCCGCTGCCGCATGTCTTTGTAATGCTTTCGAGCAGCGAAGTGACTCAATTATGTGAGAAAATCATTCCTAACTGCATAAACATATTATTCAACAATGCAATGTAATAGTTCCCAATTTACTATCAGAAAATTCACAACCTTAAATTAACACCGCCGAATTGATTCCCCATTCATCCCATGCGAGATGGATTCTGCAGATGTTCGCGACATTTTCGTGTGTGTAGTAAATAATTCGATTGCTGTTGTGATAAAAAAAATGCATTGCAGCGAAAAAACAGTCGAATTTCGATTCAATGACAACCCAAATAAACCTACAAAGGAATGCTTCCTAACTCACCTGACTTTTCGTCAATCCATTGGCCAACTTCGATGCCATAAGCTGTGGAAGAAAAATAGAACCATTTTATGTGTGATTATTATTATTATTTGCTGCCACACAGCCAGTCAGCACGAAGAGCTGTTCAATCTCGCCCGTCGTCGTCTTTATCAAATCAACAACACGCGTCACACTTTTGCCATCATATTTTACATTCTACTTCTAACAAAGGTCCCTTAAGCCAACCGAGCAAAACATGGCCATAAACGGTGGCTGCCGATTGAGCCGGAAGTGCATGTGGTCAGGTGTCTGATCACACTCGATCCAATCCCGTCTCAGAATGTTTATTTTCAGAGCAACTTCCGAGTCCATCGTGACTGCTACAGCAAACTACGTACGATGCGTGTGACCGTGAACTCAAATTTAATTTAGTTTATGTCCTTTTCAAGAAATCCTTTCTCTTCGGAAACACTACTGTATTTTTCTCCGATCACCTACCTGATGAACTTTCAAGAAGTGACGTAAAGATCGCTGGCAATAGACGAGGTCGTCCTTCAGCTCGTTCGGTATCTGGAACCGGAGCATTTTCTCCTTATGACTTGCATTCACCATTATCCGATCCCGACTCAATGACACACTTCACACTTGCAGCAGTATTGATTGCGGCGAATGGCCAATTGTCCGAATTCAACCAACTATTTATGCTTCTTCGCACTTTAAATCACCACCGAAAAGCCATTAGCCAAAGTAAGTATGCACGACTGACTGACTGGCTGTGCGATCCGACTGAACTATGATGATAGTGAATCGAGCGAGCCACGGGACACACAGAAGACGACGACGACGACGACGGTGTGCTTCTTTGCTTCTCTATCCACTCTCTCAAGCGACGAGTTGGACCTCTGCGTCTGTTTTGGGGTTTCTTTTCTTGTTGCACCACAGGCAGCAAAAGCAAAAGCAAAGCCAGCCGAGTTCTCTCTCTTCAACTCTCTTGAGACACATACAAATCTGCTGCTGTTGTTGTTGTTGTATTTGCAGCTGACGGCCAATTTGACAAACGCGCGCAACGGTTCCAGCTGGTGGGCCGCCAAGTTGAAGACTTCCGGCACAGGAACGGATCGGAGTGCTGTAGTCGGTTTCGAGTAGACCGAGAAGGTAAGTTTCAACGAAGGATACGAAATAGTTTATGACCGGAAGTCGCAACCGGTTGAACCTTTTATTTGGCAAATTCGCACTAGGTACGCACCGTCTTTCTGGCGATGGTTGTACCACGCTCGGTTTTCCGGTGAAGCAGAGAGTGCATTTCATTTTGGCAGTTGTTTATACCTCCGTTTCTACCGACGACAACCATGGGTGCTCGATATGCAGCTAGGTAGACTAGAGTTTGGTACCATGAAGGCGACACGAAACCGGAAGGCTACTCGAAGATGAGTTTTTTTTTTCACGTATGCAGGAATCTAACTGCGAAAATATGTTGATGAAGCGCATACAATCCATTATGCTCCGCATGGGTATCATCCGAATTAAACAATATACGTCTATTCATAGTCAGAAACTGATATCTTCGAATGCAAGATATATTATCACATTTTATGTTATTGTTATCGAATAGTTTAATCTCATTTTGACCATACAACCTCTATCATATAACACATATTGTTGATGTTTGCCATATTGTCATTGAAAGGTTTTTCATTGTCTGCACTCGGTCTGGATTATATACCAACTTTTTTGCATACACTACAGCATAAATTTTGTTCGTGAAAATTGCCTTTTTTTATGGTGACCTAACTTAACCACCTATTCAGCATATTGTTATTTGGCCTTTTATCATCTGACATATTGTTAAAACTATATAGGAGATTGTTAGTTTAAAGTTTATTTATTTTTCGAAATAATTCCAACTGACATAATATCTTATTGGAATGGGGAAAAGCCATGTGGCGTAAAAACCCCCTATTTCTAAATCGTACACTACATAAATCAACATGAATAGAAGGAATACAAAGCAAGCAAAACTAAATTAATTCTAGTACACACAAAACTTGTCAGTAAACTTAAAATAATCTGTCGTGATGGAATCAGTCGTCTAGTGTCTTCGCCATTAATGCCAGTACATAGTAAATGCCACAATTTCTGAACTAGCGTCTCGTCATCCAATTACGATGAATCCGGTTACGGAAGGTCTCAGCGGAACAGTTGAAGTCAAACAGAGTGTAGAGTTCATTGAAGCGCGATGATATGAATCGAATTGGATCGTGTTGGCCGTAGTTTGCTGCACGAGTTCCGAGCTGCAGAAAATTTCTTGTTTGCAGAACTCGTTCAGGATCGTAGATGAACAGTTCGGCCAAAATTCCTGGAGAGTCGGTTTCACCTAGTAGCACTTTTGCTGCGAAAACTGCTTGCATGACTGTACGCCTATGCTCCAATGTTCCAATACCCAAGAGTAAGCAACGATCCTGGTACGCTGAAAGGTTGACAGGATCATTCCACAGCAGGTGACGGAGTGCATAACGAACAAATTTTCTTTGGACTGCTTCAATCCTCGCAATCCAGATTCTTTGGTACGGGCACCACACCAAGGCTTCGAATTCCAGAATAGAACGCACGAGAGGGCAGTACAATGCTTTCAAACAGGTGGGATCACGAAACTCGTCGGAGATCTCAAACATGAAACCGAGCTGTCTGTTTGCTTTGGTAATCGTATCCGTGTAGTGTTGTCTAAATGTCAAACCGGAGTCAAGCGTGACTCCAAGGTCACGAACAGTATAAACTTTCTGCAGAGTTTGATTGTTTCTCATGTAATCAAACGCTATTGGGTGCAATTTTCGATGGAAAGTGATAAAAAAGCATTTACTAACACTCAGAGTGAGGAAATTCCTGGAACACCACTCTTCAAAGCTGCTGATCAAGTGCTGTAGTCGTAAACAATCAGCGAAGCATCGCACAACCACATACATTTTCACATCGTCTGCATAGAACGACCTGCAGTTGGGTGGAAGTAGCAGTCCAACCTCGTTGATGAAAATTGAGAACAGCAGTGGTCCCAAGTTGCTGCCTTGAGGTACACCCGACATATTAGTAAAGTAGCTCGACTGAGCTGAGCCGATCTTCACACAGAGTATCCTGTCCGTTAGATAAGATTTAAACCAACGAACTAAGTTATTTGACACACCAAGTTTGTCTAACTTTTCCAAAAGTATAGCATGGTCGAGCCGGTCGAAAGCAGCCTTGAGATCCGTGTAAACAACGTCGACTTGAGATCCAGTTTCCATATTCCGGAGACACGAGGAAACGAAAGATGCAAGGTTGGTTGAAATCGATCTTCTGGGGTAAAATCCATGTTGTTCAGGAGAGATGTAGTGTCTGCAACTAGCGAACATCAAGTCGTTGACGATGATCTCGAAGACTTTTGAGCAGGCACAGAGCGATGTGATCCCTCCATAATTTTCGGCATTTTGTTTATCTCCTTTCTTGAAAATCGGGAACAAGAACGAAGATTTCCAACGTGTTGGATATTTTCCCTGGCGTAACAAGATATTGAAAATCTTCAAAAGAGGAATCGTAAACACTGCAGAGGAATTCTTTAGTACACATGAAGGAATTCCGTCAGGTCCTGCCACGTTTAAGAGTTTCAGCTTCCGGATTGCGGATTCAACGAGGTCCAATGTAAACGCAGGAATATTGAAGTCGAACACGTCTCTGGGAGTATCTCTGAGTGCTTCGCTGGCTTGCTCCAATGTTGGCACGGTGTTATTGAATATACTTTTGAAGTGCTCAGAAAGGAGATCACATTTGTCCACTGGTGTGCTGGCGATTCTGTCGCCAAGATGAATTTCAACCGGTAGCCCATTAACATTCCTTTTTGTGTTCACAAATGACCAGAACAACTTTGGGTTGCGCCGAAGGTTAGATTGGATTCGTTTTGAGTAATTCTTGTAAAGAAGACGATTGTACATTCGGGGTACTAGCTGTCAAGAGAATTCACTTGGTGAATTGATTTCGAGTTTTGCAGTACTTACGAAGAGCCTTCGGTCTCACACGTTTCAGGTACCGTAAATGAGCGTTAAACCAAGGAGATTTACGAGAAGGTCTCCTCAGCGGAACAAAATCTGATATAGCCCGAGACACTACCTTGTCAAAAAAAAATCAACCGCTTCATCGATAGTGGAGCACGAGTCAAGGAACTGCCAATCGACTTGAGACAAAGATTGGCTCATAGCAGCAAAATCAGTTCTACGGAAATTCAGGCCATGAGGGTCAACGATGTTATCGAAGGTAATAGGTACTGATAGTAATCTCCAACGCAGGATGATCGGCGTCGAGGTTAATTAAAGGTTCGGAGGCTTCGACAACAGCACATTCCATTACGGCAGTTTCATTTGCCAACACAAGATCAAGCAGTCTCGAGTTACGATTTAACGTTGAATTCATTTGCGTTAAATTATGAAGGCTAAATCCATCGATCAAAGCACAGCAGACGGGTGGCATATGCGATCGAAGAACCTCAATTGTGAGATGACCAATTATGGGAACATTCCAGAACAACGCAGAATGGTTATAATCGCCAAATAGTAAAGCGTAGTCGTTGTGATCTAAACGGGATAACACAGCGCCAATCGAACTGACATGGTCCTCAATGCTGCTTACATAAGATTTCCTATCGGGAGGTAAGTACATGGCGCCGATACTTAACTTCCTGTGTGGAGTTGTTATCTGGACCCATAACTGTTCGAGCGAAGGGTTAATAGGAGTGGGAACCAGGCAACTGTGAGGTTTTTTGGAAACTGCTATCAAGACGCCACCGCCACGAGATTTCTTGCTATTTATGCGATTGCGATCATTCCGAAAAACTGTGAACTGATCACCAAATAGTTGAGCCGAATGAATTTGATCATTAAGCCAGGTTTCGGTTAGAACTATCACGTCAAAGTTGGACTCGACGACAGCTAAGAAAAAATCGTCTATTTTCGTTCGGAGACCACGAACATTCTGGTAATAGGCCAGTAGTCCGTGAAGCAAAGCAGGCGTACAATCAGAGTGACTGGAATCGAAGGGTGCATCAGGTCTGGCTGGGAAAATAATGGAGTCGTACTTGCCTGAAGAAGCGTTTTGGAAGACGTTGTCAATTATAAGGGTAAACGTGGTAACAATAACGGAAATGGTCGTCAACAATAAGCAAAATGGTCCAGGAATAGTTTGTGATTATGCGGGTTTGACGATTGCATCTGAGAAGATTTATGATTGTGAAGTCTTGTTTACAGCAGTTTATGAGGTTTATTTCTCATTACAAACTTCTGCTAATGTTTCCATATCTGGTCAAGGCAAGTTTTTTTGACGTGTAGCTACCCGTAGTAAAATAATTTCTGAAAAAAATTAGTCAATTCGGCGTCAACATTTGATTAGGATTCTAACGTATCAAAAACTGATGTAATCAAGGAAATGCGATGCACAATAACATCCACTTAGTGGAATATTACATCGGTTTTCAAATTAAATCAGAAAAACATTATTAATTGCATGAATGTAATAATCACATATTAAAAACATAAATATTACACGAAAACCAATGCACATAAAGAACTCCGCAAAAAATGTTAAATATTACACGATTTTGATGCGTTATCGCATTTGGTTTGTATGTAAAATTAAATCTCGCAACACTGCCAAACATGTTCTTTTTTTTAGCGAGTTCGTTTTTGAACTAGTTCCAAATTAGATCGGGTATCAAAATCGGGTCGGCTTTTTGTGTGTTAAACATCAGTGTATACGGTTTTAATTGTAACTCCAATCGGGTTGAGGTTTGCGCTGAAAATAAGTTCGGGAACCGCAGGTTGAAACTAGTTCCAACCTAGGTTCAGAAACGAATTTGATATTGTTTTTTTCTCAACATCGGAAATTTTCTTCGTCGTCACGGCCGTTGCTTTGTTTCATTAATATCAATCCAAACAAGTTGGTGGCAATAATCTAAGAAGGCTTCAACAGCAGCTGTGTCGAGACTTCCCTCGGGATCGTGTGCCATTGATTCTCGCTCTGCTGCTGTACCCGGAAAACTCAGAACTTTCAGCTGAATATAAATTAGCAGTCGTTGCTCCGCTCGTCGATTATGGATTCAGCGTGGGTTAATCTCGTGATGTAATTGGGGACGGTTTCACGACGTCCGTTGACGATTGCAAAGTTCATTTGCTAAAAGTCGGTGGCCGTGAAAATTCCGCCCAGGATGTAGCAAAGATCATTTCATCGATATGTCTAACCCATGCGTCGCTTTCGGAGAGCAGCATCCATTTTGTCGACACCAAGCAGTTTTTGGCCACAGGGCAGCGACCCTGAAGACAAGGGGAAAGATGTTGAAAAACTGAGGTTCTACTTAGGAGAATACCACATGGAAGCCGGAGATTTTCGTGCAGGCCTTCAAGGATGTTCCAAATTTGAACTGGAAGGATGTAAGGATCAGTTTTCGTTGAATTTGAACAAACCAAACCTGGAAAGGCACAAAAAGGAGATGCAGCAACAGCAGAAACAGCTGACGCTGGCGAAGAGATCCGGATCAGGATCGACGCACACGGTTGCATCGAATAATTCTTCATCGCACAACAACGGTCCTCTACCACAGCAACAACAGCCTCCGCAACAACCACAGCAGGATAGAAAGAAAAGTAGGAATCACAACAACCAGGGAACTGGGTAGGATTTTGATTACGCCAATGATAATACGTCACCAGTCTACTGCAATTGGGACAAGGTAAGTGCACTGCTGCAATTTTTGACCTCACTTCAAATTCCTCTTCGATCTTCCACAGGAGAAACTCAAACATCTTTTGCCACTGCAGCACTACATCCTGGAGCAGGTGAAACTGTCCGGTTGTTACAGGTTTGGTGAGTTCCTTGATTCGGACTCGTTCCACTCGGACAGCCAGTCGGAGCACTCTTTCTCCGGCCACGAACCGGACAACGAAGATTCGGACCATTCGGATGGGCACGGCGATTATCTGTCGCATTATCCGTGCGAGGAGTATAATGCCTCCCGGAAGAACGACGGTGGTGGAGGCGTCTCGTACTACAACTTCGATTTCAACTTTGGTGATCACGAGGAAAAGGAAGATATGTGAGTTAAGGCCGATGTTTCTGTAGGGATCTTCTGAATTTAGCGGTTTCTTATTCCAGATCGGATTTTTTAATTTCTGCTGTAACAATTTTTTTCACTCATTGAATAATATCCAAGGGTGAGTCGCTTAGCACAATATCTCTTGTGCCCATTTTTTTTTAGTGTGCCTCTAAGGGTTACGATGAGTGCCAAAAGGTGCCCATGTGTGCCACGGTAATTTGACAGTTCAATCGTTATGTTTTGGCTACGCCTGGCAAGTAGGCGATTGTTTTGTTTAGCTATGTAAATATTTTGTGATTTGAGTCTCGCTCAAGGTTTTTGTTGTGGAAAACGTGTTTTTGATACTCCTGTTGTCGAATTTCTGTGATAAGGAATGAAACTCTAAAGGCTAAGCGCTGGAAGTAAGTGCGAGAATTCCTTTAAACTTTCATATATTTATTATTGTTTTATCCTTTTTCTCAACAGCTCACGATATGATATCTAAGTAGTGTAAGGTACTTGTAGTAAGCTCTAACAATGTTGCTCCATCGGCATTATTGAGGATTACGAACTGCGCTGCAGCATGCAAGTGACTAATTAAATTTAATGTTGATGAATGTGTCAATATATTTGACGTCGTTTCCTTGCCTTGAATGTGCCAGTGTCCGTTGTTCGATCTTTGCTCTATGGAATTCCACCAGCCTTCACAAAGGCTCTCAGGCATGATTCGCATGTCCTCTCCAATATCTTGGATCATCTAAATTATCTGAGTCAACGACTGAAGGTTATGGAGGTTGATGATTCCATATTCCGCCTTCAATTTGCTGTGCTGAAGAAAATGTGCCTCTAAATATAGCTGCTAAATTATATCATGTCACGACTTATTAATTTAACCACTTACCTCATCCATTGATCCACTCAAGATTTTGCCTAAACAAACAAAAAGCTCGAAAGTTCACTTATAATCATTTTTTTCTAAAACTTATTCTGTATCATGACGCAACAAACAAATCAAAACAACATCACAACATATAACGTCAATTTTCTAGGGCTGCTAGATTTCATCTTCGAAAAATACAAATGTCAAAAGTGTGCCACAGAGTGCCACACATGTTACGTATGGTGTACGATTTTTTTCTACAGCGTGCCTGGCACACTGTTCTAAGCGACTCACCCCTTGATAATATCCGAAAATTTCCTTTACATAATAATTTTCACATTGCTCCCTTTACGTCACGACTATGTAGTACGTCGCGACAATTCACGTTTTCTCGATGAGTTACGTTGTCTCGTTCACATCGACCAAATTACATCGATACGTAGTGCATCATTTTATGGTGTACATCGAGACCACCTAATATTACACAACCGATGGAATGACCTATGTGCATCTGATTCTGTGTAATATTCAACAACTTTATTTGCTGTGTAGATGTATTAAAAGTACTCTGTAACCTATTTAGGATTATATATGAAAAATCTAAATTTGGCAAGCACCGACCACATGATGACAAGCAAAATTTCACTACAAAAAGCCTCAGTGCGTTTTAGACGTAAACACGTAAGCATAAGGGGCCACCCACAACTCATACGTTGCGGATGCGTTGACGTAAATTTGACAGAAACCCTATAGGAAAAATGTCAAATTCACGCAAACGCATCCGCAACGTATCAATTGTGGGTGACTCTTAACAAACAGAAGCTGCCAAGAAGATCTGTTCTACACGCTATTTCCATAGACTAACTCTAAGACCAGTAGGTCCCATACAAAAACGATTTTTTTCTTGGCTCAGTCAGTACTAGAACATCGTCCCAAGCTCGGTCCCAAGCTCAATAATGCACCCCTTATAATGAACTCACATGAACACACTCTCAAATACTCTGTCAAAATAACACAGCAAATCAAAACAAAGGCGCAAATATGTATAACAAGGTGCTGGCTTCAAGGTGTAATTCGGACCAAGGGGTTCTACAACAGTGAACCAATTTCAAATCGCTAGTTGCATATTGATTGTTGCTATTTCTAAACAACCCAAATTATAGTACGATTGACTTAAATTTGTCGGAAGTATGGTTACTCAAAAGTGAGTAAAGATGGCTAGGCGTTGACAATTAGTCAACATCGATCGGATTCAAGCCGATTTTGACTGTTTGTCATCTTACCACTACGAACTACATATCTTTACTCACTTTTGAGTAGCCACTTCCTACAAGTTTGTGTCAAATAATTTCAACAAAAAAATCGTCATCAAGATATGGCCAGTGTTTAATACATCTCCTTAGGTCTAAGTGTCTACGATTGGAGATGAAACAGCTCAAAGCTAAAAATCTCGATAATGAGGGAAACAAAATTTGGCGTCTACGCAAAACATAAACTAAAACATTTTTCACGCAGGCATATATAAATTCATGCACGCAATCCACAATATTTCACAATCCATGTTTTGCCCGTATGCCTATTTTAGTTCTTTTCAAATGCTACCCTTGAATTGTACCTGTTTCCATTGGAAAACGTTGCGTCAACTCACAAAAAGAAACCGCGACAAGTGTGTTTGTTTTGTTTTGATTCTGCTTCGTCGTCCCGTTCGTTTGTTCGTAATCCACCCACCCGCCACGCGCCTCACCAGTCCAGTACCATAAAGATCGATCTTCTTCCGCCGCCGCAAATCCGCCATCGTTCCGATAGTGTAGTGTGAATACTCCGTGTCACGGAAAGAGTTGTTAGGCAAGAAGAAAAAACACTTGTCAGCTCGTGATAAGCATTTTCGGTCGTCGCGAAATTTCATTCGGTTCGAGGGGAAAAATCAATTTTTGTTGTGTTTTGATGTCATTAGGCTGTGAAAATATCGTCCGGTGGTTCGATTCTTTCTTCGAATTAGGATTTCAGTCATCGATTTAGGTAAGAAAAAACGAGAGTTGTTGATGTTTGGAAGTTTTGTTAAGGCTTATTTTACTGGTTCAGTTCTAATAAAGTCATTTTTCTCACACTGACAAACAAGGTTTTGGTTTTTGTTTTTTAATTTAGGCGCTCAGGAGCGGCAACAAGGTCACTTCCGGTCCTTTGGACGGTTCAATGTTCTACTTCTAAGATTAAAATAATAATTACACATTTAGCTTCGCGGTTTCATTGGGGATCAGACCGGCACCCTGCCGGAGGCTGATTTGTCCCTGTTGCCGATCCGGTGCTTCTTTTTGTGCTTCCTAACTATTTTTACGTTCTTTTCAGATTCCGTCTCGGAGCAGAGTGTGGTCAGCTGTATATCGATTGTGGTCGTCGTGGGCAGTTTGGTCGGTGAAGTGGAAGAAGATTGGTTGTTGTTGTTGCTTGGTGCATTCGACGGTGTCCTGACGGCTCGCAAGTGTCCTTGGGCGGTTTTTCGTTGCTTTGAGTGCATAGGTTGAGCGGCAGTAACGACTATTCCGCCGGTTTTAAACTTATTGCCTGCACCGGTGTGGATTGGCGTTTTGAGCGATTGACTGGAAACGAGCAGCTGCGTTTGCGATCCGGATACCGGGCCAAGCAGATTGCCGGTGCTTGTAGCCTTCCGGGGAGAACCGGACGACGAAAAGAGACTTGCTGCGGCGGCGACGGCCATCCGACGGGAGTGACCGGAACGGGCACTACGCGACAGGTGAGTGATGATTTCCGCCTTCTCTACGATTTTGTTCAGGGTTGATCTGAGGGGGAGGATAAAAGCAAAATAGTATGATTTAGGGTTTTAGGGGGGAAAAATGATTACGTACCTAGTTTTCCTCCGAACCTTGGCCATGCCACTGCCTTCGGAGCTATCGCTGTGCTTTTTGTCGGAGGTAGCTTTCTGCTTACCGCCATTATACTGATCGACGAGGGACAGTTTCACGCGGGAGCCGGTCACTGCCGAACGGTTCTCCTTATCTTTGGCGGCTAGTCGGCTCATGCTCTTGTGGTGTTTCTCCTTGAGGCTACGTTTTTCGTCTTTCCAGGCGGCAAGCTTCTGCGAACAGGCACTGTTTGGTCGGGGGAAACGGATTATGATTGGTTTAACAATGGGTGGGATTTGTTTTCCCGCATAACTTACGTCAGCAGGGCTTCACTGTCGAAGTAGGTGGATTTGATCAGCACCGGTGGGACACCCCAGGACAGTGGACGGGAGGTGATGGTTGTCGTTTCGTTCACGTAGCCGTCTGAATGCGTTCCGGTCCAGATGGACCGCTTGAACGAAAGGTGAGCAAAGAGTTGGTCCGGGCTCATCGGTTTCATCATTTCCGCTCGGTTTCTGGGGGTGGAATTATATTTCATAATTTGTGATGGTTGCCTAGCGGCGAAGAGATATGTTTCAGCCAGCTCAGGCAAGATATTTTATATAACTCATAAAACTGTTAACTCTTTTTGTAGATCTACCGAACAAAGCAATATCTTTTATGCTGTTTATCTGATCAACAGTTCGTCTGCTCGCGGTCAAAATAACACATCCGATGAAGCCTGGAAAGATGCCTGCACTATCGTTCGGCACGGGGCATGACGGTATCAGAAATTCGGCTGGATTTTCAAAACATTTCTGGAGACATTACTGCTAAGTGTGGATCATGAGTTCCATTCCATGCTGGCTCTGACAATGACAGTAAAGAGGATTCAGAAGATTCACGCCGAGAGAGTCACTCGACAAACTTCAGAACCACCTCGATCGAAAGCTCCTCCGTGGTTTTCACAGACACTAAATAACAGTTTCGTGACGCTATGAATTTGGGAGATGATCATTCAGCAAACCCTCAGACGTGACAAGAGAGCTTCAAACGGAAAGAGTAGAAGACTTGCACAACGTTCCGACAAAGCTGCCTGAAGGTCGCAAACCCATCAAGTGGAAATGAGTTTTGAAGACGAAACTGAACGCTAATTGAAGAGTGGGCCGAACACATGCGAAAAGGAGTGGATTACGACTAGACTTACGCCCCTTTGCGAAACAATTTAGCCGTGGATCAGATGAACGCAGTGACGGTATTCTTGGCTAACTATACATGCCACCAACTGCAAGCTCAGAAGAGTCCTGTAGGAACTCTAACAATCGAGTTGGGCCAGACAGCAAAAGGTTGGATGCAGAACTCAAGAGATTTTGATTCACTCCTAAATAGAAGGACATTTATTACCGCAGTCATCATCGTCATCTAGGTCTGATTATCCCAATTGACAATGAAGTCACAGACAGCAGTTGAACACCGGTTAGCCACTCCTTAGATCTCGCTCTCGATGCACCACACCCTTGTTATGAATTTAATGAGACTGTTCCAATTCCGGAGCCTGTTGATTATACGTTTGCATTGGCGTTCCATACCGAGAACGGTGTGCCTGAAGTACTTTATGTTCTAAAGTTATACTAGCCATGAAAGTTTCTCAAAGAGAGATATAGTTCAATAGGTTTATTGTATTAGTAGGCTGTAACCGTCGCTAGGCATTGTTTATTATCTGTTACTTGACCACGAGTAAAACGTTCACTCCACTGTGTTAAGTTCATCAGAACAGACCGCTTTTCTTCTTGACTCTACAATAGGTTATGGGCCCAGAACCCAAACCGGAAGCTGATTGAAAAACGAAAGAAATCTTCAGGAGAATGTCGCTTGAAGAACGTTCTCGATCCGGACAGCTTGGCGGTGGACAGGGACGCGGAAGTTCGACTGTAACGGGAAGTGTACGAGTCAACGGAGGATCTGTGGCATTGCCTGCCATAGAGAAGCTGCGCGGAAGAGAAAACTATTCGACATGGGCTTTTGCTATGCGGATGATTCTCATTCAAGAAGGCAGTTGGAATGTCGTAGCCAACGATGAAGGAGTTAGCGTGGACACCAAGCTGCGCAAAGGAAGCTTGGAAGAAGCTAGAAGTAGCGTTTCAAGATAGCGGGTTAACAAGGAAGGTCGGTTTGCTGAGGAAATTTACATCGATTGTCTGAGCGTTGAAGCCTACGTGGACCAGTTAATGTCCACAAGTCATGAGCTGGCGGTGATCGGCTTCAAGTTGGATGATTTGTGGTAAGCTGCAATACTGCTGATGGGACTGCCTGATCAGTATGAAACAATGGTCATGAGACTCGAAGCATCGGGAGCAGCACTGACGGCGGATGGAGTTAAGGCCAAGATTTTGCAGGACGTGAAGCTGGAACGAGGTCCGATAAGCAGCAATATCGAGGGAGCACTTTATAGTAAGGGCAATATGAAAAAGACCAGTTTGTCAAAGCCGAAAGAAAAGACCGATGCGAGGACATGCTTCAATTGCCAGAAGCCAGCGCATTTAGCCGCGAAATTTCCAGAAAAAAAGATCCCTCTCGTGGGTCAAATTTTCCACCTTGTCGACGGTGAGAGGGCTTATCTCATGCTATAAACATGCATGTGAGACCAAGAATTTGACCAGTAGTGAAAGTATCACATATTCTAGTCACTGCCACGTCGTAGAACGTTTATATAGAGGCACTAACATCAGGTGTGATACTGGCCGCAATTCACTCTTAAACTTCTTACTTTCAATCTTAGGGAAACGACTTAAAGTACACTTTTCATTTTCGTGGCAACTTATATTGTTGTTTATCCATATGTTTTATGGAATGAATAACCAAAATACCTGGTTTAATAATGGTATAATAAGTCAATGTCATTGCAAAATCTTCGAAAAGGGTGAATGTTTTGATCGGGGTAATTATCTTACTGTTCGAAGTGAAGCACATAGTCATAGAAAAGTGTTACTTAAGACGGACGAGGACAAGCTGCTTTATTAGATATAGGACGCGGAGGGCCCGCTTAGGATACAGCATTTGAAGCAGTAGAATAAACCTTTCCATGTGGTTTATATCAGTACCAGTGCTTGATGAGTCATCCAAAATATCCTAGGGTTATCGTTTTCTAGTTACCCCTTTGTTTGCATAGTTCAAAGATTTCAAACACGGCACATCAAACCGGCCGCTCTAATTTAGAGTTTATGGGTGGGTGTAATGCGAGGCGACGAGATTGTATCCCTCATACCACATTGTAAGTTAATAAAAAGGAAAAAATTTAAAAAAAAAACCCGCTAGATAGGAGGTAGACCAGTTCTCTTAGATGTTTCAAATTAGCTCTTATTCGAAATATTTTAAATTTTAGATAACAACTAAATCCCAAGATGTAGAGTAGACTGTAAGACTGTAAAGTTGAGACAAGTTGTTTTTGTTGTTTTTTTTTCTCGTGTATGGTTAGTTTAGAATGACTCAAACTTTTTAGTCAGGGAAACGAAAAATCGTAATGAGAATATCACCAATAATCTCACTAAAATATTTTTCTTCTCATTTTTATGTTACTCACTCTCTGCACGCGGTTTTGCAACCACCATGACCGCAAGCGGATGTGAAATTCAAGTACCTGATGGAACTCAAGCCCCACACACACGGCTTACGTAACACCGTGAGGCAACGAGTGTTCATTCCGGATATCAAGAGTTGAGTGCTGCCCTAGTCAGACTCGACAAATCAATAATGGGAAAGAAGATGGACACAGGAGCACAGGAAGAGAAGTATAGCCAGGACCAAGTAAGTATATAATAAATCAAAATTATATTATTCACGGATTGCTTTAGAAAGATATATGGTAAAACACTCACTAGTAGTACCGATTAATATACAAATTAAACATTTCAGGCCATTTTGTAGCAGCGTAATCATCTCAATCCAAAGACACTACAAACCCCTCCCCCAACCTAATCCTTATCCCCACCCATGGCGATCATGTAGCCTGCATGTGGCGAGTCAGCCATTACCCCTCCTTCTCTATCAGCCTTGGATTGACTTGCGCTCTTACTGCCCCACCCTGTGCTGCAAAATGAAAATGAAAATGAAAATGAAATTTCCAGAAAAAAGGATCATCATGAAGACGAGCAAGCAGAAAGGGCTTTGCAGTATTTTTGCGATTGGTAACGTAAAGACAAACGAATGGTATTTCGACTCCGGGGCAACCTGTCATATGACGAGGGCTGATCAACGATTCATCGATGAAGAAGCAATAGACCATGATATCGGTACAGTGAATAATAGCAACATGAAGGCACTGAAACAAATTGCTTGCGGAATCGATTTCGGAAATGAAGCTCTGGATTGCTGTGTATCTTGTCTGGAAGGTAAGCAAGTACGTCAACCGTTCCCAAGTAGCGAATCGAAGACCGAAGAATTGGTACAGTTGGTGCACTCGGACTTGTGTGGGCCGATTGAAGTTCCGTCAAAAGGAGGCAGTCGTTGCTTCATGACATTTGTGAATGATGCAAGCCGGAAGGTGACCGTGTTCTTTCTCCAGAAGAAGGATGAAGCGTTTGGAGATTTCAAAATATACAGAGTGAATGCTGGGAAGCAATCAGGCAAGAACAAAATTTTGCGATCGGACAACGGGAGAGAATTCGTCAATAAAGAGTTTCGTAAGTTGTTCAAAAAGAAGGCATCCGGCATCAAACGACATGCCCGTATACACCAGAACAAAACGGAGTCGCAGAGCGGATGAACCGCACTTTGGTAGAGAAAGCAAGGTGTATGCTGAATGACGTCAAACTCGGAAAAGAATTTTGGGCAGAAGCAACATCAACTGCAGCTTATTTTAGTGAATCCAAGTCCATCCCGAGCGTTGGAAAACAAAACACCCAAAGTGGTCTGGACTGGACAAAAACCTTATCTGAAGCATTTAAAAATTTTCGGTTCTTCTGTAATGACTCACATCCCTAAGGTTAAAAGATGGAAGTTTGATGCCAAATCCAAAAAGGGAATATTCGTTGGATACTGCGAAGACACTAAAGGGTACCGCATGTATGATACAGAGAGCGACAGTTTCCAAATAAGCCGTGTTGTAGCGATGCTGACTGAAGGTGTGAAAGATCTGGATACTTGTCAGAACTAAAACACCAATCCTGTGAAATTCATGGAACTGCATTTCGAAGACTTGTTGATTCCAGTAATAGCAACCCAGGAACAGAAAGTGAAAACTTCGTAGATGCCTGTGATGAATTTGCGCTCCCACCGCAAGCAAGTGAACCAGCTGATATGCAGCAAGTGTTAAGGCGCAGCGGTCGGGAGCGCAGGTGTCCAGGCAAGTATGATGAATTTATTTCTTATGATTCATTTTCCGGCCCAATCGATCCCCCTCAGATGTCTATCGATGGTGAAATTTCGATGGATGATCCGACGAGCTGCGAGGGAGTCCTACCTCGTCCGGATAAGGGGCGTTATATCGAGGCGATAAAAGAAGAATTGAAATCCCTGAACGAGAATAATACGTGGGTGCTGACAAATCTTCCTGAAGGGTGGAAAGCCATCAAGAACAACGAAGAGGAGATTTTCATGGTGCAATCAGAAGGATTTTCTTCATTGAACGGCAAGGTTTGCAAACTGAAGAAGGCGCTTTATGGTCTGAAACAATCCAGCCGCGTGTGGAACACACAACTGGACGCAGTTTTGAAGGAATTTGGTTTTACTCGTTCAAGTGTGGATCCGTGCTTATACTGGATGATTTGCGGTGACAAATTGATGTTTGTTACTAAATATGTGGACGATTTTCTAATCTTTACCAATGACCGGAACCTAAAAAAGAAGTTGAAGAAGCATCTGTGTTCAAAGTTCCGGATGAAAGATTTAGGAGAGGCAAAGCAGTGCCTGGGAATAAGGATTTCAAGGAATCGTGACGAAGGAAAAGTCTGTTTGGACCAACAGAGATACGTTGAGGAAATAATCTAGCGTTTTGGCATGAAGGATTCCCACCCAGTCGCAACCCCTACCGAGTCTAGTGTGAAACTGGACCATCGATTTGGTTCATAAATGCAAGAAAGACAAGAAGGAGATGGAACGTGTTCCGTTTAAAAAAGCGGTAGCGGTCTGAAATGAACTGCAGGCAAGAAATTGGTGTATTCGAAGGAGGCATCCGACGAAATATCCGGCTACTGCGATGCCGATCGGGGAGGAGATCCTGATGATCGCAAGTCTACGACTGGATATGTCTTCACTATGCAAGGTGGAGCAATTTCTTGGAATGTGAAGAAGCAACCCACAGTTGCGCTGTCATCTTGTGAAACGGAATACATGGCTTTATCACGTGCAATCCAAGAATCCATGTGGTTGAACAAATTGCGAACACAAATTTTCGAAAGCGGACCGATCACCATATTCTGTGACAACAATCAATCAACATCGCAGGCAATGCAACATATAACTCACGTACAAAGCATGTCAGCACTCGTTATCATTTTGTCCATAATAGTTTACGTCAAGGTGAAATCAGGTTGAGCTATATTCCGACGTGACGTTTTGTTCAAGAGAAAATAACTACAAAAGCCATTGTTTACAAATATAGAACACATTTGCTACCCGATTCCTACGACCGTGTTAGGGAAAACACATTTTTAAACCTGTTGATATGCAAATTTGTATGGCAGCAAAAGTAGGTCATTTTGAAATGAAAAATTGAACTACTTTTACTAATGGAACTCCTTGCAAATTTCAATGCGAAAATTTGGTGAGTTCTGATCAAATGGCGTATGAATGAAGTCATTCTGTTTAGTCGAACAGGAGATATAAGCATTCAAAATCCTTTGCGTAATGCTCTAATTTTTTAAAATTTTGAAGTGCCACCCGGTATAGAAAAGAGAAACGTCGAAGGATGTCGCCACGCTTCGGAGTTAGCTTTCTGTGGCTCAAATTTATCCTCTCAAGCTGTGTAGCATGGATACGAGAATCACAAGTTCTACGAAGGAAGAAAGCTGTAGGAAAATTCCTGGCAACGGAAAAATTTGAGTCTTTAAACACGATTCTACCGGCCAAGCTGTTGAAGGTGGTCATTCGTGCTATTCCGGAAAATGCAACGGAAGAATTTATAATCGAACTAAAATCGGTCAATCTGAAGCCGATTGTTTGATTCTATGGTGATCCAGTGACAACTGAGACCCAACATTTCCTCCCTCAAGGTTTCATCTTCCAATAATTTGAACCGGGCTAGAAAATGAATCGTGTGGCGCCCTTTCTCCAGGATGGGTGTGGCCGGTTTGACTGGCTGGCGGATCCGTCGTTGTTTCCGGCTTCTTTATCCGATAAATCTTCCGTCAACTATGAATTGTCCTAATCTGCCCTCAGCGGTTCTTAAAACTGCTGCAGTGATGGCGCTGGATCTTCATCGTGAATGCCAGTTAGCGGAGCCTCCACTGGAACGGATAGTCCGAATCCACCGAAGAAAATGGATAGTAGGGTAGGTTGATCGGTTGAACTTCTTTCTGGAATCGAGTCATGAGCTTCAGGTGATTTTGATCCTCAAGGAACACATTGTAGTTGACAGATCCGATCTTCTCAATGGCGGTTGCTGGTTCCCACTGCTAGGAGTACGCTCGGTGGACTTTGACGTACACAAAATCTCCGTGCTGGAAACCTCTCTTGACCGCGCTGTGCTTCCGCGTCCGCGAAAGCGTCGTTTGCACCTTCCTGTTTCTGGAAGTGGTGACATCTTCGCTTCTGCTTGGTCTGAGCAAACATCATCTCAGCCGGAGATTTGCCGCTCAGGTCGCTGGTCAGAGTGGAACGGAAGTAGGTTTTGTTCTACCGTCTCTCCTTCCGAGTGAATTTTCCAGAGGCTTCTCTTCAGGGTGTCCACGAATCTTTCGGCTAAGCCATTTGATTGTGGTTGGTACGAAGCGGTGCGGATGTGCCGGATAGCTTGACTGGTGCAGAAACTCTGGAATTCGTGGCTTGAGAACTGGTTGCCGTTGTCCGAAACGAGAACATCTGGGGAACCGTCTTGGATGCGTTTAGCAACGGTTTGGAGCGTGGCGTGCATCGATGTAGCCTTCCTCAGTGCTGCAAACGAAACAGGAGCTGTGTTGGAAATAATGCTTTCTAGATCTAGGCTGCGTGCCGCGATGACGTATTCTTCCTCGGGTTGGTTGATTCGATCGATCAGCCGGGAGAACAGGTCCGCACATCCGAGCTCGTTCCTGGATACATGTTGAATCTCAAAGTCGTAGTTCATCATCATGATAGCCCGCCGTTAGAGTCGGTTCGCAGTGTGAAGTGCGGAGTGGCTTGTGGCAGTGTGGAGTGGCGTCGCAGCAAATATTTGTGGGATTTGGTCAACGCATAGAGCAATGCGAGAGTCCATAAATGCGCTTCGGGTGCGAGCGTCTTCGAAGCGTACTGAAGGGCATTCATCCTGCCATCAGGGAGTTGGTGAATGATGATTGACCCGATGCTTGGTATGTCCGCTGCTACCAGCAGCAGATTTGGTTGAAGCGTTGTCTTGACCCAGGTGAAAGCTTTGTGGCATTCCGGAGTCCATCGCCATTTCACGACCTTCAGCAGCTAGTAAATCGGATGACAATGCGTGTATGTTGTGCATGAACCTACCTATCGCACCTAGGCACGATCGAAGTTCAGAGACCCTGGTTCGCGGTGGAAGTACAGCAATGGCCTTCACTTTCTCGGGATTTAGACGGATGGCTTGTTTGTCCACGATATGCCCCAAGTAACCGAGTTGTGTTTGGAAGAAGTGACACTTCTCGGCTTTGACGTGGAAGCCGTACTACACGGTGTTCAATAAGTTCGAATACAAGTTTTCATCATTGCGTAGGCATGCGCCATGTACATATTCTGCATTGGTATTGGTGTCAGCTTTAGCTTCATTCATACGCTACCGAATGTGCGCGGTGTTGACATTCTGTTAGTTGTTGTTCGTTTGTTACGCGCGATGAAAGAGTATCGGGACTTCGTAATTAAGAGTTTTTTGAACGGTGAGCGACCCGGCGATATATTCCGGCTGCTGAAATCGCATGGGGTCAAGCGGAACTTTGTCTACACGACCATCAGGCGATACCGGGAGACGTCCTCGACCAATGACCGTGCGAGATCCGGTCGGCCGCGTTCAGCGAGGACGCCACGGGTCATCAAGATCGTGAGGAGCGAATTCGGCGCAAAAGAACCGCTCAATCCGGAAAACGGCTGCAGATCTCAACGTTTCCATTGGAACCGCTCCACCATACTCACCAAGGACCTTGGTTTCAGGCCTTACAAAAAACGTAAGGTCCATGGCGTTTCGGAGGCTACCAGCAAAAAGCGGTTGGATCGAGCTAGAGGATCCTCTCTCGGCACGCTGGTCAGGAGTTTGTTTTTCGGACGAGAAACTGTTCGTGCTGCAGCAGCGCACTGATGTGCAAAATGACCGGGTGTGGGCGCCATCGAGGGACAGCATTCCTGAATCCAATATAAACATCCCTCGGTTCCAAAGTGCCGCGTCGGTGATGGTTTGGGGGCAGTATGCAAACGTGGTAAGCTACCCTTGGTGTTTATTGAAAAAAAACGTCAAAATCAACGCGGCGTACTACAAAACTGAGGTTTTGGAAAAGGTTGTTGCCCCCAGTCTCCGAAGCCTCTACGGCGATGAGCACTACGTGTTCCAGCAGGACGGTGCACCAGCCCATACGGCAAATGTGGTTCAAGCCTGGTGTCAGGACAATTTAACCGACTTTCTGGACAAAACTTTGTGGCCTCCCAGCTCCCGGACTTGAATCCTCTCGACTTTTTTGTTTGGTCCTATATGATGGCGAAGCTGAACGAATACAAGGTCAGCACTTTGGATCATTTCAAGACGGTAATTCTCAAAATCTGGGACGAAATGCCCATGCAGTCCGTGCGTGCCGCCTGCGACGCGTTCGAGAAACGTTTGAAGCTCGTTAAGGAGTACAAGGGAGTCATTCAAGAGAAATGTTGTAAACGTTCCTTGTAAACATAGCTTTCAATAACATAAATCCAAAAAATAAAAAAACATGTTTTCATTTTTTTAACAAATTTTGAAAGTGTATCCGAACTTATTGAACACCGTGTACTTGAGTCTTTGGAAAAATAGGTTGAGTGACGCTTCGTATGGCTTGCTATTCTTGTCGAACACGATGTCTTAATCGATGCCGACTTTACTCCGGGGGTCAGATGATTCAACCAAAACCACCTGCGATGTGTGTTGATGGTGAGCAGCTGCTTAGTGGCGTCATTCATCTCGAGCTGTATGTACGCATTGGAGATCATCCGGAGGATGTTGTTCTGAACTCTCTGAAGTTTCCATTGTTGGCCTTTGGTCTCCCAGATTAGCAATCCGTACTCAATCACGGCAAGAATGATTTGCTTATGAACTGCAAGCTTGTTCTTGGTCGAAAGAGTGGACTCCACTCAAGCTTGCAGTTCAAAAGCAAATCATTCTTCCCGAGGTCGAGTACGGTTTGCCAATCTGAGAGAGTTGTGCCAATGATCAGCATTGGAAACTTCAGAGAGTTCAGAACAACATCCTGGGTGTGAATCGGAGTCCCATATTCCTGATATTCCTGACGGAGTTTCGGCTAGTTCCAACACCGTTTGCAAGCTGCACAATGTTTCACATGGACCGGAGCCATCGTCACGTTGCTTGATCTAGAAGATAAATTCTGTATTGCTGAACCTAGGACGCGACTACTGCCTGTAACTCGTCAGCTGCCAAGGACGATGAAGTATTTCCAGTTATAATTGTAGATGATGTTCTCATGGTTGTCTACGATCAAACAACTGAAGCAGCGTCTGTCTTAGGAATTCAAGATGTCTGATTGTGGAAAAGTGAATCATTTCTTAGCCATGAAGATGACGGAATGCTGAAGTTGTCGTAGGAAACCAATTCTTTGAAAAATTCTGGCAAAGTTTGGAATGTCGGAATGAAATCATACAAAGAACTATTGGGCACTGTTATGTACCAGATGCTTTGTGTGCATCACAGGGTTGGTGTTTCCCGGTAAGCTACTTTGGTCGATTCCAGCAGTTCCCTACGGAAATTGACTGGGATACTCTCAATCGAATAGCGCATTACTTGAAACCACTAGTGGGCTACGAAGACTCGGACTGGGCGTCGGATCTTCGAGATAGGAAGTCTTTTACTGGCTTTCTCTTCAAGCTGTTCTGTTCATCCGTTGCCTGAGCGAACAGAATATAAGTCACTTTATGCTCAGAGTGAATGAAAGAAGAAGATATATTCTTGATAAGAATTCTGGAGGATCTGAACTGTAAGGCAAATGAACCCTTGGTAATATTCGAAGGCAACCGATGATTTATTGGGATGGCAAGAAACCCTAGATTAAAACGACGCAAGCATATCGACACAAACCACAATTTTGCTCGAGACAGCGTAGCAGTAGGAGTTATCCAGATTGGACCAACAGAGTATACAGGGTCCGGTAATGGAACTGCTACATTGCACAGTGGGGGAAATGGGACCCAAAATCACAACTAATTAAAGGCCGCTGCATAAGTGCCCTGTAAAACAGCTTATCTTATGTAAACAAAATGAGAGAAATCGAATGGTGATGGTTTCATCTTGGGCAGACCCCGAGAAGTGGCTCATTTTGCCCAATTTTCCCCTAGTATTCAGCGTACAGTGAAAAGATACCTGGAGGCCGGAAGTACCAAAAACGGTATGGTAGGGGACGTCGAGCTACTGTGGTGTCACCTGCCATGGTGAAGATTGTCAACAAGCATCTTAAGCGCCACTAAATTGGTGGAGTACCGGATCAAAGTTTCCGTCGGATTCTGAAAGATAAACATCAGACCAAGCCCTACGAGATCCAAAAGGTTCAAAACCTTTTAGTGAGGCAGAAACAAGAACGGATAAGGAGCGAAGAAGGCCTTGGACGGAGGGTTGGAGCATATCGTGTTTTCCGACACGAGAAACTCTCCACCGTACAGCGGTTAGTGAATAAGTAGACCGACAGAGTTTAGTTGCCAGAATGATCACGAACCCATGTCGACATTAAAATGTTTCTCGAAAACGAACCGACGGGTACAAGAAGAAGAGGCGCGCAACGAGCATGGTGGATCGATCAAATAGAAGGTGACCTGCGGACTCTCCGCAGACAGCGAGGCTGGCGAGGTACAGCCATGGACCGATTACAGTGGAGACAATTTCTGTATGGTCTGATTGGTACGGTAAGGTAGCGATTGAGAAATGGTACAGCTAAAATAAGGCAATCGTTGATTTTTACTACTCAACCAGTACTGTAACCAATGAAGGTGTTAATTTTAAGTATTCCTTATCAAGGTCTTGTCCAAAAACGCCGTGTTCAAATTAAATAATAAACTTTCGGTCATCGTTCGTGTCGAGCTATTTGTTGTCGAACGAATTAAATCTCATTTGAAAATACTCGTCACGAGTGGCACGATCTTCAGGAAGTCTGTCCAACTATTTGACTTCGCCGACGACGTTGATATCGTAGCACGTAACTTTGAGACGATGGCGGAAACGTACACAGACTTAAGGCTGCAGCTGGTAGGATTAGACTAATGATTCATGCGTTCGAAACACAAAGTACATGAACGGACGAAGCTCACGAGAATACAATGTTAGTAGTCCTACCACGAGTTCGGATCGACGGTGATGAACTCGAGGTAGTAGTGACCGCCGATAACGACACCAGCAGAGAGATACAAAGGCGCATTATGGCTGGTAATCGGCCGACTTTGGACCTGAAGGACGCTAAGATCGAACAAAGTTCGAAACAAAGTTGACCATCTACAAGACGATTATTAGACCGGTAGTTCTCTACGACCACGAAACATGGGCATTGCTAGTAGAGGACCAAAGCGCCCTTGGTGTCTTTGAACGGAAGGTGCTCCGAACGATCTACGATGGAGTGCAGATGGAAGACGGAACGTAGAGGAGGCGAATGAATCACGATTGCATCAGTTGCTGGAGAACCTCCCATCGTACACATCGCTAAAATCGATCGACTACGATGGGCTGGGCATGTCGTAAGAATGTCGACAGACAGCCCTATTAAAATGGTTCTCGGAAACAAACAGACGGGTATGCTGAAAATATTCGTTTACGCCAGTAACTCACCTCTCCGCACTCCTTCGGTTGAATCCCTGCCACGAGCGCTCCTTGCTGAGCGGTGGAAACTCCTTGATAATGCTCATCACCATCCGGTTGCTGTCGTCCTCTTCCTCGGACATGTACCGACTGGTCGCCGACCGGACGATCAGCTCCGGAGGCATGAGGTATTGCGTTTCGCAGCCCAACATTGTCAGCTTCTTGATCCGTTCCGATTGGCGAAACTTGTGATGCCGCCGGAAACTCCTTCGGATCGTATTTTCCGTATCGGACACGGCCAGCTGGTGGGAGTGGCCGCCGACCGGAGACGATTCCTCGTCGGAGGAGTAGTACTCGAAGAAATCGCTAACCGGCTCGGCCGTTGGAATGTCCAGCACGATGCGCTGTGCGTTGCGGCCTCTTCGCCGGTACTGTCTGGTCGGAGTGCGGCTCTGCTTTTTGCCCTGCGATTGTAATTGGACGATGGTTAAAGAGTTATGGTTCATGCAAATTGGAGTACCTTCTTGTTTCCCTTGAATTTCTGCGGTAGCACCGGGGATGATGGCGGTACCCTCAGCGAAGAGCAGCACGGGCCTTCCAGTTCTGCCATGCTATCCTTACCAGCTGCAAGAGAATAGAAATTGTCAAATTTAAAAGCGCAGAAATGATTAATTTTATGACACACTAACCTTCATCCTCGGAACTACTGGTGCTGGTGTCGCCTTCGTCACTGGAGTAATCCGACAGGGGAATGTTGAGTGGTTCCTCCGCGCTGGAACCCTCCTTCGACAGCCGCGTCAGAATCTTCATGCGCAGCTTTTCCTTCGGAGAAAGGACAACCACGTTCGGTATCTTTTCGCAAAAGCTAGAAGCCTACTCTGGTGCATTCGGTGCCATAAAAAAAAAGAAACTTCTTCGAAGCGTGCAGTTCAACCTACTTTATTCAACTACCAAATCAAAATAAACAAACCAGACAATCGTATCAAATCTGTCTCTCGTCGTCGGATTGGGGCGTCTTGGGTCTCGTTTTCCGAACGACGCGCCGCACGACTTTGACCACCCGACGAACGATCCGTTTGCGAGGTCCCCGCTCCAGTCGCAGTGCTTCCCGTTCCTCCTGGCTGCGCGGAACGGGAAGGGAGCGGAAGTACTGCATCCGTCGTTGGATGGCTTCCTCCGACGGGGGCACTGAATCCGGGTTGGCCAGGTTCAGTATGAAGCGCAAGCACTGGCGCGCTTTATAGCGATAGGCTCGCTTAAGGTTTTAGGCGTTTTTTTTTATAGCACAAAAAGGTAAACATACGATTATGAGCGGGTAGTAACTCCGTTACCCTAAATCTAACATCCTAACAATTCCGCTAATGCTAAGTGATCTGTACATTTCGGCGTGGACAATAATGGGCATAGCTGTTGTTTGATACACGTGTATGTGCGTGTGCTATGTGGCGTGTTGTAGATGTCGCTAGTGTACAAGTTTGGCCTCCTTGCCTCGGTTGTTGGCCCAAAAGTACTTTTGCCACTGGAAACGGAACGGCATCGGTTCGGGAGGGGCTCGAGCAGCTTTGGCAGCGGCTTTTATCGCCTCAATGCGCTTAATGCGTTCCTCTTCGACTCGTTTCCGGCGGGCAAGGATCTCCGCTTCCTTTATGGCTGCCTTTTCCTCCTCCGTCTTGGGCAGAGGAATCTGGCTGAATTCGACCAGCCGCCAACGCCATTCTTCCATGCAGGGTGGCTCCGAGTGCGGGTCGTGGAGATTCATGAAGAACCACAAGTACTTGCGCACGATCTGCCGGTACCGACGCTGGCGGGAGTGGGAAGAGTGTTGTGAATCGGTGTGATGTGGAGTGAAAGAAAGTATCGTATCAGGAAGTTTGACTGGGATAGTGTTCGGGGCGTTTTATAGCAAGAGTAGTTTCGGTTTTATGGCACACGAACATAGACGGGTGAGCAATACAGAGAACAGCGTTTTGTTTTTGTTTAGTGATAGCGTCGGGTCTTGGTGGTATCCGCCCAAACGTACTTCCGCCAATTGAACAAGAACACCTTCGGAGGAGTCGGCGGTCTCAGGGTTATTCGTTTGGCCCGTTTTCGACTCTCGTCTTCGATTCGTTCCTTCTGTTGGGCGGCCTTCTCCTCTTGTTTGGCCGCCTTTTCCTCCTTCGTCCGAGGAATCGGAATTCGTAAAAACTCTTCCAATCGCCGCTGGATGGCGCTTTTGCTGGGCGGGACAGACAAGGGATTGTGCATGTTCCGTATGAACCATAAAAATCTGAGTGCAATAACACGATATCTACTCTGTGTGTATTTGAACGTCATCGTTTCGGTTTCAGTCAGTGTTCGTTTAGGAAAAGTAAACAAATCAGTTTAACAACAATGGCGTGAGGAGATTTTCCCTTAACTACCATGCAACTTTCAGGAACGAGTGCGATTATGACATTTCTTTTTTTTTAAGAGTCAACAATGGCGGTCTGTCAAAACTTACACAATAACAAAAATGGTCGTGCCGCGCTCGGTTTGTCAGTTTTTGATGGTCGTGCTCTGGAAGTTCTTGCAATAATATTTAACACAAACACACGTTCTTACACAAACAATCGTGCACACACACTGGTAAATAAACTCACTGACAGATTAATTACGGTGGAAATGTCAAACATACACAACTTCTATCGAACCCAAATGGATTTGGAACTAAAGAAAAGCGAATACTTTCAAATTTGCTATTTATAAAATTTTCATTTGTTTGTTTTGCGAATTTTTACAATACCAAACCGAAAAATTTCGCAACTACTGCAGACTTAAAAAAGCGCCGACATTCGACCGACATAATTAAATTAAAGTAAAAAAAATGAATACAATATGCTATTATTTACAAATATTCCAACGTAAGGACTAGCACTGTTTTTTTTTGTTGACAGCTCGAGCATTACTCTAGAGGATGCGTCTACAAATTGATGCTTGCTTTCTTATCGATTGGGTTTGCTTGCTTTGGCTATAGATTAACTTAACTCTAAACACGATTCGCTTGAACGTTGCGAGTGAGAGCGAGAGAAAACTGGCTTTCCGTTATTTCGAAACTAAAACGATAATACTTAGGCAGCGACAGTCGATAGAGAAAATTTGTTAGAGCGAGAAAGGTGGGACGTTACCGAACGATGGGTGTTGAATAAATGCGTTATCCACTCAGGCGAATAAACTAAAGAATTTCATAAGGATCAACTTATGAAAGATGCTTTGGAATTTCATGTGGCTTCGTATGGCTGACTAGTGTCAACAATCGTTATATTTCATGAATTCCTACTGATTTCACATGGCAAATAATCATAATGCAATCTTCTGAATGTCGAAAGTTTATTTCGCTGAGTGTCCGAGAAATTTGATAGAATAAGCGGATTGGTTCCGGTTGGTTCAATTGGTGCTGGAAAGTGAGTGTTCTCGTTTCACGATGCGAACTTTTTCGTTATTGCTTGATTTCAGTTGAGAGTGTCAACAACTGTCAAAGCGACATGCACTCTCGCTTCACTTTCACCAATTTTTGAGTACAACTATATACTATCTTTTTTTCTCACGGAAATGTTACTCAATTTTCGTAAAAAGTGGATCTACTCAAAAATTGAGTTGATCCACTTTTTAACGAAAATTGAGTAACATTTCCGTGAGAGAAAAAGAGATAGCATACAATTGTACTCAAAAATTGAGTAAAGTGGCGCGAGATTGTGGAGATTTCATAAGCAGGGATGTCATATTCACAGACATGTCTGTAAATGTGCAGACTTTTCATTTTTATTGCAGACTTTTTTAACGATGCAGACATATAGCAGACATTTTATTTATGTTGCAGACTTTTATAGACATCTATATAAATGAAAATGAGTTGGGGTTTCCTTTGTCACGATTTAACTCGCGAGCGGAAGGACCGTTTGGCAAGATTTTTGCTTTGTTGGATTCGTCTTGGACACCGGAAGGTTCTTATGATGGTTTGAAACCCCTCCCTTCTCTGGAAAGGGGGGCTCCCATACAAGTGAAGCACAAATTTCTGCATAACTCGAGAACTGATCAAGCAAAGGAACCCAAATTTAGCATGCGGAAGTTTTTGGAGGCAAGCAATGTTTCTATGGTAGTCAGAGACCCCTCCCCTCTCTAGAAAGGGAGGCTCTCGTACAAATGAAACAGAAGTTTTTGCATATCTCAAGAACTAACCAAGCAAATGGAACCAAATTTGGCATGTGGGGTTTTCTGGAGGTGAAAAATGTTTTTATGGTGGTTTGAGACCCCTCCCCTCTCCTAGAAGGGGTGCATTCTTCATAACTCTAGATCTAATAAAGCAAATGGAACCAAATTTGGCATGCGGGGATTTTAAAGGCAATAAATGTTTCTACGATAGTTCGAGACCCCTCCTCTCTCTCTGTTAGGTTGCGGGGCGGTGCTCCCATACAAATGAAACGAAAGCTTCTACATAACTCGAGAGCTAATCAAGTAAATGGAGCCAAATTGGGCAGGTAGAGCTTTTTGAAGGCAAGAAATGTTTCTAAGGTAATTCGAGACCCCTCCGCCCTCTGTAAGAGGGGGGCTCTCATACAAATGAAACACAAATTTGTGCATAACTCGAGAACTAATCAAGCATATGGAACCCAATTTGGCATGTGGAGGTTTTTGAAGGAGATAAATGTTTCTATGGAAGTTTGAGACTCCTCCGCCATCTGGAAGGGGACGGGAGGGGGGTTTCCATACAAATGAAACACAAATTTCTGAATAACTCGAGAACTTATTAAGTTAATGGAACCAAATTTGGCATGTGGAGGGTTTTGAAGGCAAGAAATGTTTCTATTGTGGTTTGAAACTTCTCCGCTCACCGAAAGAGGGGTCTCTTATACAAATAAAACACGAATTTCAGCATAACTCGAGAACAAATCAAGCACATATGGAATCAAATTTGGCACGTGGAGGTTTTTGGAGGGTAGATTTCTATATACATAAAAATGAATTTCTGTCTGTCTGTCTGCCTGTCAGACCCTTATAGACTCGGAAATTTCTGAACCGACCAACGTGAAAATTTATATGAAGGGGTTTTTGGGGCTGGGGAAGGTTCTTATGATTATTTGAGACCCCTACTTTCTCAGGAAGGGGGCTCTGATACATATGAGACACAAATTTCTTCATAACTCAAGAACTAATCAAGCAAATGGAACCAAATTTGGCATGTGGGGAGTATTTAAAGGCAATCATTGTATAGTGGTTTGAGAAACCACCCCCTCTGGAAGGGAGGGCTCCCATACAAATGAAACACAAATTTCTACCAAAAATGAGAATTATCCAGGATACTTAAACACAAAACGTGTATTTCTCAGGTAAGAAGCATGTTTTGATAGAAGTTTGAACCCCTGCTTGGTAATATTGGTCCTTTGCTATTAAGTCACAACGAAAATCAAGGTTCCAAAAAATACATATCATATTTGAGAAACTTAGAGACTTCCTCGAGAAAAAAAAATCTCCTATGGACGGTAGAAACTTCTCAGAAGTATTGGGATCAAGCAGTTCATGCAAGATGAGCTTTCTTAAATTCATTACCGAAGTTCAAGATCATACTAACCAGAATTTCAAGACAGAACTTCTCCAAGATTCAGGAGAGGACTTATCAGACCTTCAAGAAGAAACCTCTCCAAATGTTAGTTGAAACTTCCTAGAAGTGCTTGGCAGCTTTTCCAAAGGTCAGAGGAGAACATTCTGCATTTCAGAATAAGGATTTCTCAAAATTCTTTAGGGAGAAAAGAATGAAACTTTCCAGGAGCATTGGGGGTACTTCCTTCTAATTGGAGCACGAATTTCTCAATAGTTCCAGTTCAAACTTCCCCAAAGTTCTGGAGAAAATTTCCTAAAAGTTCAGAAGAGGACTTCTCAGAAGTCCAGGAAGAAACTTCAAGATTTTCCTCGCCCAGTGCCGGATGGGACCAATCAGAAGTTTAGAAAGAATAAGAAAATCAGTAAAGAACTCCTCTGAAGTTCACAAGAGGACTTCCCAGAAGTTGCGAAGAGACCAAACGTTCAGTTCGAACTATCCAGAAGTGCTAGAGAGCTTCCCTAAAGTTCCGAATCAAACATTCCAGCATTTCAGAATGAGAACTGCTCGAAGTTCACAAAGTCTCAGAAGTTATGGTAGATTCTTTTGATAAAATCAGGAAGAAACTTTCCAGAAATATAGAGCGGATCTTTCTAGTAGTTCAAGCACGAATTTCTCAGAAATTCAGGAACAAACTTCCCCGAAGTTCAGGACAATACTCTCTGAAGTTCAAAAGATTATTTCGGCAGTTCAGAAAAGAACTTCTCAAAAGTT